>BQKZ01004690.1:0-13709 GCA_036244855.1 Temnopleurus reevesii | reverse complement strand
CACCACCACCATCACCATCACCATCACCACCACCACCACCATCACCATCACCATCACCATCACCATCACCACCACCATCACCACCACCATCACCACCACCACAATCACCACCACCACCACCAACAACAACAACAACAACATCAACACCATTTTTACACTTAGTAATCGTCATATTGGAACTCCTAAAACCAGTAACTGCATGTGGATATTAGTAAGTGCATTCAGTGCCTAAGATATTTATGAATAATGATTTTGATGATGCGGATGACGGTTGTGCTGCTGCTGTTCATGATGATGATGAGGATGATGAGGAGGAGTATAGTTGATGATAAGGATGGTAAAGAGAATAATAAAACTTATACTTTTTTCCCTCCTTAGATCAAGAACATTACCCGCTTTTCCAGAAACCTTCACCAGACTCATTATCCTTGTTGACATGGAAGTTCTTGCTTTTTAATGTATCACTTGTTTTTTTTTTTTACATCCATAGTTAAGAACATTTCCGACCATGCTGAGGTGCCTCTTCAGATGGAAACATGCCAAATATCCTAATGAATGAGTGAGAATATCATCCTGTTAATTATCATTTTTTTCACCTCGTAGATCAAGAACATTCCTGGCTGGTTCCAGGTGCCACTATCGGCCGGAAACATGCTCAGTATCCCAGTCGATAAAGTGGAGTTACATCCCAAGGTAGCGTGCATCAACATTCCTGAAGACATCCTGCCATGAACCATTCTGACCAACTAAATTCACAACTGTAATTTTTTTTTTTCAACCCATTTTAGATCAAGAACATTCCCGGCCGTGTCCAGGTGCCTCTATCGGACGGTAACATGCTCAGTATCCTAGTCGATAAAGTGGAGTTTCATCCAGAGGTAGCATGCATCAGCATCACAAAAAAATCCTTCTGTGAACAATTCTGTCCAGCTAAATTCATATCTGCAAATCTTTGTTCAACCCATTTTAGATCAAGAACATTCCCAGCCGTGTCCAGGTGCCTCTCTCAGACGGTAACATGCTCAGCATCCCAGTCGATAAAGTGGAGTTTCTTCCCAAGGTAGCGTGTATCAACACCTCACAAAATCTTGCCGTGAACCATTCTGAACAACTAAATTCACACCTTGAATTCTTTTTTCAACCCATTTTAGATCAAGAACATTCCCGGCCGTGTCCAGGTGCCTCTATCCGACGGCAGCATGCTCAGTATCCCTGTCGATAAAGTGGAGTTTCATCACGAGGTAGCATGTATCAACATCTCAAGAATCTTGCCATTTGGACTAACTGAATTCACATCTGTAATTCTTTTTTTTCAACCCCTTTTAGATCAAGAACATTCCCGGCCGTGTCCAGGTGCCTCTCTCGGACCGTAACATGCTCGGTATCCCAGTCGATAAAGTGGAGTTTCATCCGGAGGTAGCAAGCATCAACATAAAAAAAAATCTTGCCATGAACCATTCTGACCAACTAAATCCACAATTCTAATTCTTTCTTCAACCCATTTTAGATCAAGAACATTCCCGGCCGTGTCCAGGTTCCTCTATTGGACGGTAACATGCTCAGTATCCCAGTCGATAAAGTGGAGTTTCATCCGGAGGTAGCAAGCATCAACATAAAAAAAAATCTTGCCATGAACCATTCTGACCAACTAAATCCACAATTCTAATTCTTTCTTCAACCCATTTTAGATCAAGAACATTCCCGGCCGTGTCCAGGTTCCTCTATCGGACGGTAACATGCTCAGTATCCCAGTCGATAAAGTGGAGTTTCATCCTGAGGTAGCGTGCATCAACATTCCTGAAGACATGGCCAAGACGGGAGTCTGGAAGGCCCTTGCCAAGAATGCAGAGGGTGGCCAGGTCGTCCACAGAAAACCACATGGAAAAGAGTAAGTGGGACTGTTAGTTGGTTATTCCATCTTAACTGTGCATTGGGAGATATCATCGTTTATAAGGGACATCAACAAAAGATGCCAATTATTAAAGGAATATGTATTAGATCAGAAAGTAGAAACAATCCATGTAGCCAAATGGCTGGGTTGTTTTTAACAAAACAAATTAGGGCAAAGATCCTTTAGTCAGCCATTTATTTGTGAATTTACAAATGATGCACTGTTTAGGGTACCAAAAAATAAATGACCGTTCTGTTGAATTATTTATTTATTCTTTTAGCTCTGTAACTTTTAATCTGGTTACCCAAAATTTAAAAAAAAGTTACAGGGACTTCTTTTTGTCTCCTCCGCCTCTGGATCAAATTTGGCAAGTCTCGCAGAATTGAAATTATCTAAATTTGGCGCTATCGCCGACGAGTTAGTGACACGTGGCCGAATCTAGAAGACTTCATGATAATGGGCACGAGGTGGCGCTACACGAGGGAACCCGGGGTATAACGGTTCCCTGGGGTACGGCGTGGTGCATCAAATGAATTTACAATTGAATTTATATGAGAATATATCTCAGTCCGCAACGGTTTGCAATCGTGCAACAAATTATTTTAGCTTTCACAAAAAGTGAAAGATTAATGCCCAAAGAAAGTTTAGGTCAGGATTTAACATGAACAGTCCAAATTATCATTATTATTATCATGATTTATTCAGCCATCAAAAAGTTTACTATAGTAAAAATGACAAATGTATCACAGTAAGTGAAAACATGTATAAATATATAAAGAGAAAAAGTGGAAAGAGGAGAAGGGAAGAGAATAAAGCTATAAGTGGTGAATGCCCATCCATGGTCCAGGGTTTGCAAATATTGGACTTTTACCATATACCTAATAATATAGATTAATATTACTTAACATCCTGTTCCAATATAAATTACATATGACTGAATTGGTGTCAGATCAATTAGACCTTAATTAGTCTGCAAATTAATGCATTCATTTCCTTTACCCTCTTCAGAAAATCATCATCATCTGGAGAAAAGCGACCTACGCTTGACCTACCCACGATACCTGGCAGCCCCCGCGAATCCTCGTATCTAGAGACGCAACGAGGCAGCATCCAGGAGGTCCGCATCGAGGTCCCAGAGCAGTTCCGTCGTACTCCTTCACCTCCCCCGCCTTACAACGGTGCTGATGAGACCTCGGTCTAAGTCTATGTTTCTGTCATAAGATCCTGGTCTGAAGTTGGGTCCTGGACCAGTTTTACTGTTACTTCTCTTCTTCCCCACCTTACTGATTATGAGACCTCAGTCTAAGTCTATGTCTCTATAATAAGATCCTGGTCTAAAGTAAGGTCCTGGACCAGGTCTACTTTTTGCTCTCTTCTCCCCCACCTAACCATGGTACTGCCAATGAGACCTTAGTCTAAGGTTTGTTCCTGAGCAGTACCATCATTCTTCCTACCTGCCTTAACTTGATCCAGAGCAGTTCTGTCATATGCCCTCAACTTCTTCACTTCATCGACGGCACTGATAACTCGGACTCAATGTAAACCTACATCCTATTACTTCTCCACCGTTCTGCCTCTCCTCGCCTCCCCACCTTGAAACTATCTTTAAAAATGTTTCCATAGTTTATTATTGTGAAAGCGCAGATATTGTATCCAGTCAACCCTTCTGTTCGGACACATCAATGATGATGTTTCCACAACTTGAAACTCCAGACCGCATTTATTACAGCGCCTAGGATGCGGATTCAAGCGGAATGAACCGAATGGTTTAAGAAAGTCCAGTATGATTTGGGAAAAATTTGCGAAGTGAACTGTTTTTATTTCTCTGTAGTGAACAGAACATTCAGGAGATGGTGCATATGATGTCAGGGAAGATATTTGAAATGTTTTATTCTGAGAGAATTTTAAAAAGTCTTACTTTGTGAATCATTTTCTTTTTATTTGTAGAAAAGGGTGCATTCATAAATCTATATTTTTTTTAAATGATGGAAGTGGTATGATATTTCTGTAGATGCTTTTGATGATTGTATGGCTGGCGGTTTGCTGCAAAATTCGAGCGTTGGGCTCGGAGCTTGTCTGATTAATTTATACTCCAAGAGAGGTGATATTTGATATATTATTGATTTCATTTGGACTGTGTGAGAGTATTAATTATGCATGATATTTATTCTGTAAGTGAGGGATATTATGTGAGCGGAAAAAATAATTGTTTTGGGGTGGCATTGCACGTTCCAGCTTTGCCGTCTTGATGTATGGTTTTTCTCATCCTATTCTATAAGGGCGTGATATTGTAGCATGCCCAAGTCAATATGATATTAAATTGTATGACTGCATAGACTTTTCAAGCAGTGAGTGTTCAAAAAGTGTGTTACTGAAAAGTATAGCCAAGAGTGTTTTCATGTCAAATGTAAAGGAACTTACCACATTTTACCATCCTTGTTATTTATACATAGGGAGCACTCGGCAGAAATCAGCGCAAACTAATTCTCAGACCTCCCAACCATTATGAATTTGGAGGGATAAATATAATTTTTCATCATTCTGAAGTCATGTTTTCATTGCATATTATGATTTTTCATGATAATTGTACTACACTTTCTTGTGGGAATCATTATTCTTCCCTCTTTTTTTTAAAGCAAAATTATCCCTCTTTTTTAGTCTATAAGGTTGGGAGGTCTGAATTCTGAACAACTAGAGAATTTTAGGGGCTATTGCTATAAAGTTGCAATTGGTTGCAAGTTAGTTGCAATTGGTTGCAAGTGAGTTGCAAATTGAAACATGCATTTCATTCAACTGCAATTGATATTTATTGTAACTTTACAGCAGCACCCCCTGAGAAATATAGTCATGAAAAGAAGTGTAAAAGTGATGCATGAAATAAAACAAGACTGGTAAGAGAGGTTCTACTCTGTGAATACTCTCTGAATTCTTTGTTCAGTGGGCATTAAAAGGAGAGTCTACCCCAAAATATTATTTCTTCAACAGGAGCAGAAAAATTAGATGAACAGAACAAAAAAGAGTTTGACAAAATTGGACAACTAATAAGAAAGTTATGAATGTTTATATATTTAGACAAGTTGGCAACTGATGACGTCACAGGTGCTCAACTGACCATTAATTACATTCATATCAATGTCATAAAATATGATTTCCTCAAAACTGTAACCGTAGGATATCTTTATGATAGATATGAAGATCCACTATTTGCATGTTTACATTCATACACACTTTGTAACTTTCTGTAAATATGATGAATTTTCCACCATATTTATAATGAAAACTCTGGTTAGTTGTGCACCCATGATGTCATTAAATTGGCAACATATCTGGAAATTTCCACTGATTTGCCCATTTTTTCAAATCCTTAAAAAATTCATAACTTTACTATTACTTGTCCGATTTTCTTCAAACTTTTTTTGTTTTACTCACCAATTGTTTCTGCTTCTGTTGGGTAGACTGCTTCTGTTTGGGTAGACTCTTCTTTTAAGATTGGGTAAATGGAATGCCACACCATGATTTATAATCAGGGTATGCCTTTTATATTTCATGAAGACTCATATACCTAGTTTGTTCATAAAAATATTATATAATCCGAGACAGTCAAATGTTCTGGCATTTATTTAATGTCGAATGTACGACGGAACTTTAAATAGTCTAAAATTGCTGTATGTAGCTGAAATATGCATCAATTTTCATCGGTGAAAGATTTGGTTAGATGTGAAGCCAGTTTTATATGTTATACAATCAGAATCTCCCTCCATTCCGAAGACTACATAAAATGCGAATCTACATTGTATTATGTACATACAGCAATCATTTTCAAAATCTACATGTATCTATAGATAGCAGGGAATGAATGACCAGGAAAGTTTCACTTCTTTGTTCATACAAAGAAATATTATTTGATGAAAACCAAGTTACATTGTACAAAGATCATGATATTGATAATTTATTAAACATTTATTTGAATAATTGGTTTGGAATTATTATTTAATTATTGATAGATCATTACACTGTGTATGTAGTTTATGTACTATTCCATCTTTTTGTTTAATTATGCATCTAAGTTTAAATCTGATGCTCAAACATGTTGTTCAGCATATCTTTAGGAGAAATAGTTTATCAAAAAATTCTGAATCACCTATTCTGTTGTAAAACAACAGTCCATTTATATCACACCTCTGATAGTAATGTAAATCGGATCAGTTGGAAGTTAATAAAACTTAATATTTTAGAGAACAAATTTAACCTGCCATGCATGTGGCAATTACAATGTACATACGTTAAGAAGTACATTGTAGATGAGAGTTTGCTACAAAACATACAAAACATGGAGAAATAAAATAGAAACTGTGATTTCTCAAAACTGGCAAGAAGAAAAATATTCAGCTCGTTTGAAAAGTTTGCCACCTAGATAGCGTTTCAAGAATTTAATGGAGGACAAAATTTTCTCGTCTTTGCATCATATAATATCCTGCTTATGTTCATGATGATGCTTAAAAATTGTTTCTGTAAATTAATATTGCGATGATTATGTTTGAGAATATGAGGCATAAGGAGATTTGAGGGTGGGTTCCACATTCTTGTAAATTATTTAAAGGCACTTCCAGTTTGAAGGGAACATTGTAAAGAGATATATTTTGTTCACCTAATTTTATGCAACTTTCTACAATTGTGATTGTGCTTGTGTGGGTTTGAATTAGGTCTAGATTGTATCAAAATGTAATTTGTCCTTTCTTTGATTTAACCTTTTAAAGAAGAATTCTACCATATTTAGGCATAGCGATGATGGTAAAGACAAATCTTTGACATTTTTTAAAGGATTGAAGTAAGATGTTTGAAAAAATACTGATGAGCCTGTGCAAATGCACTGTTCCATGGTGAAATAATGAAAAAGTTATCATGCATAGGTTTGCAAATATAGTAAAGCTAAGGATAACCAACATAATTTTTACTTCACAAATACAGACTTAGATGCATATTGTGGTAGATATATGAATAGCAGACTCTGAGGAACAATGCCAAGTTTAGATATTAGAAGAGGAAGATTCAGAATGCAAGGAATTTAGACATCTCCTTAAGTGTTAACAAGGAAAGTTGCGAACATACAGAACATGCAGAGATATACCATAAATAAGTAAGACGTTTGCATTTGTTAGCCAATGTAATCGTGTGCAGTAATGAATAAAAATGATACAAAAACCGTAAATGATATAGAAACGAGAAATGCTCGCACAAATCCCTCTTACCAATTTACAACTCGTAGTGATTATATGTAGGGTAAACTTGAATGAATGAATCGTGTATGAATGTGATGTGTGATGAATGAATTGTGATTTAATTGCACCTTGCTAAGATAATATGATGTATTTGATGTAACATGTGGTTTGTATTTCCTCTGGACTTGTAGTTAAGTTTAAAACTAAACAAGTAATAAGATATGTTCAGGAATAATAGGTTATCATTGCCAGTAATTGTGTTGGAATTATTTTTTTTTTCACTCCAACATGATTGCGATCATGTATGTGACTATTTTGAATAGGCTTAGATTTTTTTTTTGTCTTCAGTATTGTTAGAGTTTAGAGGTTTGCTAAACATTTCACTGATAGTAGAAGGATATTGTTCTGTCTTAAAGGTTTATTTATTTTTTTTGCAATAGGGTTAATTATGTCATGGTAGTGATACAGAAGATACCCGTCCTATCCAACTAATGAATTATGATTGTGCTAAATGATACACTGTTGAATCAGTGAGAGAGTAAATTAACTTGAGCATGTTTTGATTTTCAAAAGCTCTTCATTTCTCCCGTTTCCTTTCCATCGTAGGTGTATTAATGATCATTATGATTATTGTATATAAAAAGGTATCATTGTTACTAAACAAGAAAAGATGTGGATTATACGATCCCCTACACCTCCAAATTTTTAGGTAGACATTGTTTAGTTGTAAAAAAAAAAAATCCTTTAGCTACCTCTTTTCTGATGAATAGACAGATGTGAGATATCCTCTAATAATCATGCTTTGTGTGTAAAATACATTGATGAGATAAATAGTGAAATAACGTATATTGTCTGTGTGATGCAGTAACCCTGAATTACTCCTTCTCGATTCCATTAGGAAGTTGAAGTTGAGACAATCCCATATTCACAAACCCCAGACATGAATTGTCCAACGTGCATACTTGAATCTATGGTATGTACAAGAAAACTATAGCACAACAAAATTCTTGGACTAAAAATTATTGCCACCAAATGAATTAGAATATTTTGAGATTTTGGACCTTTCTGCAGCATCCTTTATCTAATACGAAACAAGCTTTATAAACAGATGACACTTATCGCTTCCAATACTCCACTTTGTTTGTAATATTTACTTACTACTAGATTACAACCCAAACTCAAGCTCCATGTGTTTTACTATTGTCTATACATTATATCTTATATGACATGATTGACATGATATAGCAGGTCCCTTGTATATACATAGAGACAATTTATCATGTGGTAGAAATTCTCTCAAAAAGAAAATCAACTGCCCCTGCAATACCTCGTAAATGTCTCCAAAAGTTGTTGCCAAGGCAATTGATGTAAATATTTATAGGTAGGGTAGAGAAGAAAAAGTACCTATTTTGGAATGCTGTTCAAAAGTACCTATACCATGTCATGATAATTGAAGTGTGTGGCTTGTAATTTATGAATGATTATCATATTTAAAGATGATTTCAATAAATGCAGGTAAATTATACATTTATGAACCAAATACGGAATATCTAGATGTACATGTAGAAGCGACATTCTTTTTTTGTTTTAGGGATGAATTGAAAGCCAAACATTTTCTAGAATTTAGTATTCATCCAGGAAATTTTACTTCATCATTTTTTTTTCTCCAAGGGAAATATAGTCAAAACAGAGGGATTTGCATTAATTAAGCTATTAAAAGATACCAATGGTCAGATTTAGCACATCTTTGAAATCAGATGATACATTGTCAGCACATATATCATTAATTATCTTCAATCATTATTTTTCAGCATTTGAAAGTATAGTTTAGAAGTGTGAAATGCGGGTTGTAGCATTCACTTCTTGTATATTAAAAAGCGGATTTTGATTTGTGTAGATAATTGAAATGATATAGTGATTTTATGATGGAGCAATGTATATGATACTTCTATCTATTGTATTGACTAAGATTAGCAATATTTGTATGTATATGACATGATGAAGTGTGTTTATCCTATATTATATGCAAATTCCAAATCTCTGTCTATCTTTATTTCTTACTCTCTCTTTCTATCTGTCCCTCGCTCGGTCTTTACTCCTCCATTTTCTTTTCTTTCTTTCTCTCTCTCTCTCTCTCTCTGTCTCTTATCCCCTTTATCTCCATCTGTTTTTCTATTTCTCCCATGCTCTCATTTCCTCTTTCTCTTTTCATCTTTCCCTTTTCCTCCCATATTTTATCTCTTTCTCCCACTGTTTATCTTTCTGATCTCTTTCTATTCTTTCTTATCTATCCTTTTTTCCGAGTTTCCTCCTTCTCTCACACTGTCTCTCTATCTTTTCCTCTTTTCATCTTTTCATGTTTCACCTTGCATTGCTCTACTGTACATCTGCTTGTGGTGATAATTAATCAACATGGTTGAATATTTCATGATGTATTGAGTACAGACAAAAAAAAAATAGATATGAAAATATGTTACAAAAGCATTATATGTCATCAGTTTGTGATATCCTTTTTTATTTCTAATTTACTTCTGCCCTATCTATCTTTACCTTTTGATCAATATCTTACCTTTTAATCAATATCTTTCCTTTGCCCTTCTCCATTTCACATTTATTGTTCTCTTTTTCTTTTTCTCTTTCTTCCTCCGTAGCTACCTCTCATACCATTTATTCATCATTTGTCCATCCCTCTCGTTATCCTTCTTTTTCCCCTTTCTATCTCCTCTCCATCCCTATTTCCTTTTCTTATCCATCCATTTCTTTCTTCATTCTTCTTTTTCCACTTTTTATCTATATCTATCCATCCCTATCCCCCTTTCTTCATCTTATTGAATATACATGTACCTATCACAAGTTTATTAAAAAATATGAGTGAATATTCTCTGTGGGCAAGCTCTCTCAATTTCTTTTGAGAGAAATAGTGCTTATTCATCTAGGATATTTCATATTTGTGCAGGATTATTCACGTTTCTGAATTGCATCTTATTTTTGTCACTTCTTTGCCTTGTGTGTGTTTATTGCTGATTTTCTTTTAATTGGCTTTATTCAATAGTCTTAGGTTTGTTATTGCATCATAAAAATGAATGACTGCTTGAAGTATGCTCTTATTTGCAAAACAATCATTTTTTTTTTACCAATGTGGAACTTTTAATTGAATTGAGCTGCTTTTATCTAAATCACTTTGATTGTATCATGGCAAAGTTAGCAGATCTCTTCCTTGATATAACATTTTCTGATTTAACTATCCATGAATCTGAACATTTTTCACTTGCATTTAACAGTGTCTCTGGCTTCATAGTTAACTTGCCAACCTGTTACAAATGATAAAATGTTTTTTAAAGTCCCATGCTAATTCACATCTATGACCTGGTTTAGAACATAGATACCTCTCATACTAAGAAATTTCAGGGTCTTTTTTCTCCTCAGTATTTTTTTTCTTGGTCCTTTTTTTTTTCAGATTTTGCATCATAATTTGTACAAGGTGTACAATGTATTAGTGCTTTTTATCCTGTAAAATAATTGTAACTTAAGTTAAGTTTTAAAACTGTTTTTTTTTCCTCATTTTTAATTTTACATTTTCCAATGGAATGTACCAACTTCTTTTTAAATAGGCTAATAGTCTATTCCCTGTGTAGATTTGCATGTAATGTGATATGATTTTGTATTCCATTTTTGTTGAACAGGATCCATTAAGTTGTTAGACATTATCATTTTATTCCTTTACTTTCTGCTCTTTTCAGTCAAAGATTGTTTATTAGAGACCAAAGATTGTTTTGTTCTCTCCTATTATTGCTATGGAAATAATGAGAATAAATTGAAGTTCTTCTCCCGGGCGCATATATATGAAAAGGGATATGCGCTATGCATTGGAGCAAATCAGAGACATTATGATTTATTGTGTGAAATGTTGAATTTTCAATTTTTATTGGAAATGTGCACTAGTGGTGTAGCTGTTTTACTTTGAAAGATTTTTGATTGAAATGGCATTTTATTTTTCTGAATACCAATGCTGAAAAGGGTAATTTGCATAAGTCAACCTTTTTGTCATTGTAAGAATGTACTTATAAAAGCTGATGTTTAAGGAGAATAAATATCGATGTTGTGGAGGATGAGATTAAATCAACTGGAATATCTCTCTTGTGTTTCTTTCTTGGCTGGCTTACTTCTGTGTGAAAATTAAACAAGCTTGACATGAGTGAGCAAAGACATTGCTAAGGGGTTATTTTTCAAAAGATCCGAATTGCCTTTTGACTGCTTCAAATTGCTCCGCCTTCAAAATGGCAGAATTCTATACCAGATGCCAATCTATTGTGCTCTATTTGGTTTTGGAGTTGTTGCAAGAAAATAATTTGCGATGACTTGCAAATTTATAGTTGCAACTTGAATGCACATTTTCATTTGTACATGGTCTGAACTTCTAACCAGATATGGAAGAAATAGATATTTTGATTAGAGAGGGGGGGAGAGTGAGAGAAAATGAGAGACGAGGAGAGAGAGAGAGAGAGAGAGAGAGAGAGAGAGAGAGAGAGAGAGAAAGGGGGAAGAGCGAGAGATAGAAAGAAAGAAAGAGAGAGAGAGAGGGGATGTAGAGATACAGAGACTGTATGAATGTGGACGAGAAAAAGGTGGAGGTAGGGCAGGCATGCCAGCCGTTTTGTGTGCCTGAATTAGCATGAGGGAAAATTAGAATGTGAATAACAAAGAAGATGAACAAAAATGAGAGAAAACAGGACAGTATTAATTATGTCCTCATTTATTCACTCATGATGAAATCTTTGAATTCATATAAAAATTTACCTCATTCATATTCCCTAATAGTTGGCATCTCCGACAGGGAGAGGAAAATGAAGAGAGAGGGTTGGAAGGCGAGAGAGAGGGAGAGCAAGTAGGAGAGAGAGAGGGAGCTGGAGAGAGAAAGAGAGAGAGAAAAAGAAAGAAAGAAATATAGAAAATGAGGAGGAGGAGAGGGGTGCAATCTGTATTGGTTAGGAGGTAAGAAAGAACCCTTGTCCTAGTACTGCAACTTTTCGATATTAAACATTTTTGTTAGAACACTGCTTTCACAAATTTCATCGAGAAACAATTTTTTTCTTTAAACAGACATTATTATGGTGAAAAGATCTTATCCATCTTCTTAATTTGGTAGACATGCAGCCTGGTGTTGCTTTATAAAAAGACCACAGATGAATGTGTGGCAGAAGGAGGACAAAAAAAAAATACGATTATAGTGAAATAAGATGCACAGTAGTGAAACATGAATGCCAGTCACCTTCTGAATATTGAATTCATTGTTATTTTAATTGGTTTATTTTATCTATTTATCACTTTCACTGAAAAAAAATCGTACTCAATAAAATGAAATCTTACTGGCTGGCAGCTCTGCTTTGGACAATGAAGCGGGGGCTGGGGTAAGGGTAGGCATAGCAATGGATGGGCGGATCAATTATACATTTTAGGTATTTGTGAAGAGATATCAGAAGTGAAAAAGATGCTACTCCTCAGTCTGGTACCCTTGATAGAGGAACAGACCCCTTCTTGCTTGTCAAGTTATTTTCTACCGGTATTATGATTATGGTGACCCGACAGTTGCTCCGGCGACAATTGCTCTGGTTCATTTTTCTGGCTAGGAGTAGGGTTAGGGTTATGATAGGGTTTATGATTCAGAATGATGTCAAAATTAGGATTAGGGTTAGGGTTAGGTTTGGGATTAGGTTTGACATTAGGCTTACCGTGTCAGTTTTTTGCCGGAGCATTTGTCATTGAACTTATGATTATAGACAGACCACCTGTGCGCTTTGAAACACTTGTAAAGGGCGCTTTATAAATGTAATTATTATTATTATTATTATCATTATTATTGGTGGACTTCTCCAGTCCCCCTTTAAAAGTAAAATCTCCCTTTTCTGCTTGTCAAAGCATTAGGCATCTTCTTGAAATCTCCTTACCAGCCCCTACTGACAACTCCTGGATCTGCCTATGCCCCTTCTACCCACTTGGATCTACGGTATGTACAAGAAAACTATAGAACAAAATTATTTGACTAAAAATCGTTGCATTTAAATTTTTTGAAGATTTGCAACTGCTGGGAGGAGGTTTGGGTGCATAAACAACATCTATATAGCGCTTAATATGATGTGTTTCTGAGCGCTCTGTGCATTATTACGCGGCTATAGCAAGGATACCATGTGGAGCTCACTGCATTTGAGGAATTTCTTCCTCCCAGTACCCATTCACCTCGCCTGGGTTGAGTGCAACATAACGTGGATAAATTATATCAGGAAGGGGCACAAAACAGCTAAAATTTGCTGGATTGGCCATTACGGAGGGGCTCAAAAGTCTCTCATCCACGCCATCCCATCCCTTTCTCGAGTGTGCGCTTGGCCTTTTTGGTTGGATATCATTTATATTATCATTTAGTTGGCCCACTTTCGTAAAAAAAATAAATCAGCAAACTGTAATGTTTATTCAGATAGAGGGCTCACTCCTCTTCCATTGTAAAATTTGCTCACATTTCCAGTGGCGAAAGCGGATTCAGTTTTTAGAAAATAAGGACTTTATTCTATTCATTACAGCAGCTCATTTCATCTAATTCAATTTTG
>BQKZ01004688.1:0-12406 GCA_036244855.1 Temnopleurus reevesii | reverse complement strand
AAAATATAACTATTTTGAAAATCTTAAGATATTTTTCAAATATTCATAACTTTTTTATTTGTTGTCCGTTTTCGCTCAAACTTTTTTTCATCTGTTTGTCTGATTTTTGCGCTTTGAATCAGGGCAAGAAATTCTTGGTCCGGAGTCCTCCTTTAAGGATTAAAAGTTTGGTAAAAATGTCTAGAGTTTGGGTTGAAACATAGACTGGATTTCTCTGCAATTCAAAATGCACTAAAACAGTTATTTCAACATATTATTCACATAATCACCTTTTCGTAGATGTACAATATGTTGGTATTCGAGGTTTCCTTCGTGGTTCCTCTTTAAGGATTAAAAGTCTGGTAAAAATGTCTAGAGTTTGGGTTGAAACATCGACTGGATTTTTCTGCAATTCAAAATGCACTAAAACAGTTATTTCAACATATATCACCTTTTCGTAGATGTACAATATGTTGGTGTTCGTGGTTTCCTTCGTGGTTCCTCTTTAAGGATTAAAAGTTTGGTAAAAATGTCTAGAGTTTGGGTTGAAACATAGACTGGATTTTTCTGCAATTCAAAATGCACTATCAAAATTTGAAATACCTGAAGAACTTTCCCGATGGTTGACTGACCTGGCAACAAGTGTACAAACTGGAATTTAATCTATTGTTTAATAATTTTTGATGGCCTGATTTACATGTACTATAATCAGATTAAATTAGACATTTTTTTCATTTATTTTCAGAAACCAGTTCCGGTAGCATCAGGATGTGTTCCACCCGAGAACCTGGCATTACCAGAGATAAAGGAGCCCCCGATCCCACCCCAGAAGGATAATATTCCCCTCTTCTTGAAAGGGCTGCCTCCAAGGTAAGTTCTTGCTCAGTAAATACAGTATGGACAGAAATAAAGTCCCTCGAAAATACATGTGTTTTACATCTTTAGGATTTTGTGGGGACATGGTGGGACAACTTTATTTCTGTCCATATTGTAATAGTGTATCCCTGTATGCACATGACCACTCTTTAGACCGTTCACTAGCCCCTTCCCTCCACCCACTCCTCCTTAGGACCTGGCATTAACAGGGATAAAGGAGCCCCCGATCCCACCCCAGAAGGATAATATTCCCCTCTTCTTGAAAGGGCTGCCTCCAAGGTAAGTTCTTGCTCAGTAAATACATGTACAGTATGGACAGAAATAAAGTTAACGATGGCCCTCCATGTCTCTCCAAAATACATGTGTTTTACATCTATAGGTATAGGTGGGGACATAGTGGTACAATATAAACTTTATTTATGTCCATACTGTAATAGTGTATCCCTATATGCACATGACCACTCTTTAGACCGCTCACTAGTCCCTCCCCTCCACCCACTCCTCTTAGGACTTGGCATTAACAGAGATGAAGGAGCCACCGATCTCACCCGAAAAGGATAACATTCCCCTGATCTTGAAAGGGCTGCCTCCAAGGTAAGTTCTTGCTCAGTAAAGAATGCTAACAATCCACCTTTCTGTAGATATTCCTCTAGATCCTCCCCTCTACCCCCGCTCCATACTGTAATAGTGTATCCCTGTATGCACATGACCACCTGGCGTTACAATAGATAAAAGAGCCCCACATTTAAACCCAGAAGGATAATATTCCCTTTTCTTTTTAAGATCCGCTGATTAATTCTTGCTAATTAAAGATTTTTAAGGCCCTTTCCAAGGAGGAGCTCTACGTGACTTCTGATCTCTATCATGAATTTTGATATCCATCATGATAATTTTGCATTACCAGATGTGAGCCACTCCTCCCACCCAGGACAGATATTATTCCCCTTTTCTTGAAGGGCTGCTTCCAGGGTAATTTCTTGCTCAGTAAAGAAAAGTGTATCCCTCTTTACAACGTTCACTAGCCCCCTTCATTTCTCCCTACTGCTACTGATAACCTAGCATTATCAGAGATAAAGGGGCCACCCATCCCACCCCAGAAGGATAACATTCCCCTCTTCTTGAAAAATTAAAATCCCAGGGAAAATTTCAGGTTTTACATTTGTTAAGGCCTCTAGCCTCCTCCCTGTCCTACCCCAACTGCATCCTCCCCTGCAATCCTGTAAAGCTGGAATAAGCAGGGATAAAAGAGCATTCTGGGAAGATGATATTCCTCTCTTATTTAAGGGGCTACATCCAAGGTAACCTTGCTTGGTAAAGAATAATCATGCATGTACATGCACATGTAGCATCCTGCTGCTTTCTCTAGGACTTCCATTACTCCCCTCTCATTTACTTTATCTATCCTTAAAAACTTGAAGTATTAAAGGAAGAGTCTATCCCAAAATAATATTTCCTCAACAGGAGCAGAAAAGTCAGGTGAACAAAACAAAAAAGTTTAAGAAAAATTGGACAACTAATAAGAAAGTTAGGAATGTCTAAATATCTAGACAATTGACAACTGATGACATCATAGGTGCACAACTGAGTGACCATTTATTGTATTCATGTCAATGTTATATAAAAAACGCATCACTTTATACATCTCAGTGAGTCCTGCAGCACGAATCATGATGATGAAAGGCGGACATTAGCTAGATAATGTAATTATATGTATAATTAATTTTACAGATGGCAGAACTGGGTGATCCGTGGAGCAGTGTCGTTTGCTATGGTGTTTGGGTACGCCCTAATCATCTATGCGGGCCCTGTTGGACTAACAGGCCTGGTAAGTGCAGGGAATGATTTTACTTTTCACTTTAAGTAGTTATTTTACTATATAGTTTCATGTAGAAAAAATAATCATGCTACGTGTAGAACGCATAGTAAATTGAGATGTGGTACCAGGAAAATTATTCCCTTAAGTGCCATAATTATGTCAATGATGCCTTTCAGGGTAATTTGTAATATTGTTTGGTTTATTGCTTTACGGTACTATTTAAATTATAATTGATAACACTGTACATGGTATTCAGGAAAAACTGTACAAACTGTGACCATTATTGATTATTATCAATTTTTTTATGCAAGGCATTTTCAAGAGGAAAAATGGCACAGGATTGTCAAAATGATTCGTTGATAATGACATGTTGAGAGTTCAAGTATTTGACAGTCAATGCAAAAATAGTTCAATGCTGTCAATATCAGAAATGCTTGAAATTGATTCCTCACTAAATGCTACCTGTAAATTTATGTAAAAGACCAATACTTACTCTTATAATTATAATGTATGATACTATATGATTCAAATGGTGAAGCAAAGTAAGAGTACCTAGTTATGGTATTTAAAAAATCAAATTGCAAAAAGTGATTGTATTGCCTCCTAGATTCTTCTAGGACCATGGACCTGAAAGAAAGCATTTTAGAATACCCCGCTGTTTTATAGCTCCACTATTCAGAACTGTTGGACAGTTAATTATGGATGTTACCATAATTTTTCCCACGCCAGATCCAACTTGCTTAAATCATGCATTTTAAAGAACACTATCATCAGACACACCAGGGACCTGTAACATAAAACAAATACAATCACTTTTGCGATCAATTGATTTGTGGAAGCATTGTGGTGTAGTGGTTCTGACTCTCGCCTTTCAACCAGAGGGTGGTAGATTCGAATCCCATCGGCAGCGTTAATTTCCTTCAGCAAGACATTTATCCACATAGTGCTGCACATGAACCAGGTGAGGAAAATGGGGACGGCAGGAAGAATTCCTTGTAATGCGGAGCGCCGTAATGGTTGTCAGCTAAAGCCCGGTAATAGTGAGTGTAAAGCTTTCAGCGCCATGAGCACCAATAATGTGGACCTGTCTGCTACACAAGTAGACACCATTATTATTATTATTTCCCATAGATTTATGATTGATATTAATCATACATTGATTAGAAAGCTTTAAGTTGTGGATTTTACAATACTCATCACCTTTCTCGTTTTAAGCTGGCAATCTGTAATTTTTTTGGTCAAATTTGTTCTCTTCCCCACCTCCTAGATCCTTCTCATTGAAGTGATGTGTTTCAAAGAGATCATCAGTATCGGACACGCCGTCTACCGTACCCAGAACCTTCCATGGTTCCGAACGCTCAGCTGGTATTTCTTGGCGTGTGCAAACTACTTTGTCTACGGCCAGAGTCTCAAAGATTATTTTGGCATCGTGCTCAGAAGAGAATTGGTAAGTTGGGAAGGTTTTTTTTTCCTTTTATCATCTTGTTTATTCTTTAATTTGTTATTGTCCTCTTCAAAACGATAATATAAATCAATTNTTTTTCAAGATTTATAATGTTGCTCCAGTATGACTGGGCTCTAGACGTTTCTGCACATAATGATATCATTTCAGTATAAACCTGTTTTGTGGTAAAAATCGGTGTATTTGTTGTGCCGAGCCTACACGTTTCGTCATTTAACACGTTTTCTTTAAATCTTGTAAACAACATCAAATTGTTGTTACTTAAAAGTTTCCTCCATTTCAAAGGCAAAGATGCAATACAAATTGCAATACAAATATGTTTGTTTTGTTGAGGTGACCCCAGCTCAGGGTATGCTTTCAGAGTACTCATCACCATTGATTGAATGTACTACTTTGTCATGTGTACTTTATATTGATTATGTTTCGGTGAAGAATGAAATAAATGTACAATTAAATTCAATTCAATTCAAATTGTTCATATTTTTATTCAGATAAAAAGCCTACCATTTTCTTTCTACTTTCACTTCCTTATTCTGTAAGTTTTCTCTGATAAATGGCTGCTGTGATAAAGATATTTTTCCACTTGCCCGGTTACTGTAATTGTGACGTGTAAATCCAAGAGACTGCAATCGTAAAAAGAATTAAATTTGTAAAGTTTCCCTGTGTCTCAATTTCGTTTCCTTTGTACACAATTTCTTATTTCTGAGTGATGTGCATCATCTACACAAGATAACAGCACCTCATTGTTTTTTCTCAGTAGATATTGATTTATTAAATGAAAATGTGACAAATTTGATATGTATGGAAAGCTAAGAGGCTATGTAACAAAACTGGATGACTGTTAAAACTTTATATTGTTACGTACAAAGAGTAAGATTCAGGTTTGAAATGAATGCCCCCAAATACTCTGTTTAATACAAAATTACATGTAATTTAATGACGCCACCAAATGTACTCTCGCTTATTATGTGCGCAGCTTATGTGTAGAAATCACATCCAAAATAGGACCAGCATGTACGTGTAAGTGTGTGCCAAACCAATAAATTACACATTTGATGATGTCAGATTTCTCCCCTTTAATAGTCTTCTCATATTAGACCTTTTCCAGTTTATATGATTGACGTAAAATCAATACTATGTTCTAACCAGACATGATTTCATCACATGATAACAGATCAACACAACTATAAACGATTGAATGAATTCAATTATTATTTTCTATCAATATCTATTTTAAATAATTGTACATTTTTGTCTGACGACTGATTCACTAACTCTACTCAATTGCTAGCTAATTGTAGATAAAAGTCAGTCTTGTAACCAGGTACAGCTTTGCTTCAATCATTAATCATATCAAGATAATATCCATTAGTTTTTTATATATTTTGCAGCATGTTTTGCAGCCTTTCATTGACTACTACAGGTTCATCTCGTTCTGGCTCTATGTCATTGGTAAGTTAACCCTTTTAAGGCTGGGCTTTTTCTGGTCTTCTATGGCTTGGGGGGAGCGGCTCAAATCTCGGTCACTGAACACATTATCACCGCCAAAATTACATGAGTAAAACATAATGTAAATAACAAAATTGCTGCCATTCAAATTTTTGAAAAAAAGGTCACAATTAATCATGCTACTTAATGCGTTAAATCACTCTTAATGCTCTACATTTAAGCTACAAATGCAAAGTCCCAATGTCCTGGAAAATCTATATTTTTTGTGTGAATGCTTGACAAAATTCTTTTCAAATGTGCATGGCTTCCAAACCGAATGCCTAGAAAGAAAAGTTTGGTGTCAAAAGTTGTGCAATACATGTAATTGACAGAAAAAAGTCATGAAATGTTGTGCCGATGACTCTTCAATTTACATATATATTGCACAATACTTGGAGGATGAAAGATAAAATCAATTTTTGAATGTGCAACCAGTTTGCAGTTAGTTTGAATTTGATTACAATCATTAATCAACATCCCTATATTAGTTGGAAAGTAAAATCCAGGAAATAAGAACA
Source organism: Temnopleurus reevesii (assembly GCA_036244855.1). NCBI lineage: Eukaryota > Metazoa > Echinodermata > Echinoidea > Temnopleuroida > Temnopleuridae > Temnopleurus > Temnopleurus reevesii. Next base: position 6,267 of record BQKZ01004688.1, on the reverse strand, counting down.
ATAACAGTGTAAATGAAAATGAATTCTACAAATTCACCTCTTTTCACAGAAGCATGAGGCTTTCCAGCAATAAGACAATTTTTTTCCAACACTTTATTTATGTGTGGATGGCTGTGCCTAGCTTCTTTTTTTAAGTGTTTTAAATTAGCCAAGCCATGCATGAGTGAACTCTATGCCATGTTGAATGCTACAAAGGACATTGTTTTAGATCTTAATCAACAATCAACAATCATCTTGTAGGTGTTTAATTGTATTTTTTAATCTCTTTGCATTAAAGTCTCTTGATAAAGAATTGCTTTTTCCAGAAAATGGTAAATTTAATTGTGAAAACATTAAGAAAGTAAAATTATGTCAAATGGAATGAAAATTTTTCCCCTCTTTGACTCCCCTCTTGTAGGTTTCATGATGTTTGTCTTGTCTCTTCAGAAGAAGCAATATCTTGTGCAATTTACACTGGTAAGTTATGTCTGTCTGCAAATGCAAAAATGACCCAAATTTCTTGAACTTTTGAAAACAGTCAGAACTTAAAGGCATTTCATTGTGTACCCAGTATAAAGTCAGTTGCTTGTAAAGAAGCCCTTTAGGAACCTGCTTCAAAGGAGAATCAGACCATAGACTGTGTTATTTTCAATTTTGAAAGCCCAGTTTGTGCCAGATTTCATGTAGTTAAGAAAAGAATAACTTGTTTCCCGAAGTTATTTACCACAATGCTTACTGATGGATTTATAGGAAGAATACATGTATGTTGCAATCAAAATGCATTTAACAATTTTTTTGCTTTGTGACTCAATTGTTATGGCACAATTTTGCTCAAGGTTTGTACAATAACTTTCTTCCATTTTCTAAATCAAGTTACATTTACCAGAACTTATTAGCCTGTAGATCCTGAATGGTACTAATTTATACCTTTAACCTGTTTCCCAAATGCTTTAGCCAAAACATTCCCTTATGTAATGTATTTATATGAAAAATATGTGACAATTCCATTGACGATGCTTTTATCATTTTTATATTTGATTGTGACTCTAATCGTTCTTAATTTTCTGTACTATAACTTTCCTCCATTCTTTCAAACCGTTTAAAAAAAAATTAAAACTTCAGGCCATGTGTGTAGTTTTAGCATACATCTTGATTATAATATCAACACTTTCTTGACTTTGAATAGTTTGGCTGGACCCACATAGCGCTGTTGATAGTGGTCACTCAATCCAACCTAATTGTTCAGACCCTGTTTGATGGAATGATCTGGTTCCTACTCTCTACGACCTGTGTCATCTGTAACGACATCATGGCATACATGTTTGGTAAGTATACATGTACATGTACTATTTGTAATCACTGTAGTTGTAGATGTAGTAGTAGTAGTAGTAGTAGTAGTAGGAGTAGTAGGAGTAGTAGTATTAGTAGTAGTAGTTAATGTAGTAATAGTAGTAGTTACTGTAGTTGTAGTAGGAGTAAGAGTAGTAGTAGTAGTAGTGTAACAGAAGTAGTAGTACTTGCAGTAGTAGTATTAGTAGTAGTAGAAGAAGTAGAATTAGGAGTACTACCCGTAGTGGTCACTCAATCCAACCTCATTGTTCAGACTTTGTTTGATGGAATGATCTGGTTCTTACTTTCAACAACCTCCGTCATTTGTAACGACATCATGGCATACATGTACCTGTACATGTTTGGTAAGTATACATACCATACACAAATGTTGAATGCCTGTGAGTATGAAAATGCAAAATTTATCATAGAGTCAAATTTGAACTTTTCAAATCGATCAGTCCCATTTTGACTGCAAGGTATATACGTACGATTGAACTAACAAGGATATCCATTATTTGTTTTATAGTAAATAGGCTATGCAAAATACAGGTTGTTAGTGCCATGCAAGAATTTCGTTATAGTGCACAGTTTTGCACTATAAAGTGTATGATTATGTAACAATAGAAATGTACAAGTGCGCGCTTGTTAACATTGTGAAGTAGGAAATTTACACTTGTAATGTAATGCAATGTTATTTTCTTTTTTTTCATCTTTAGTCAGATCTGGGGGCCTTTTACTGGACTATGCGAACTCCAAATAATTATTATTCTTATTAACATAGCCCTCATGTAGGTCTATTCACCTTAGCCTCGGTGAATGAAACCTGCACTCGGGATGATTTAGTTATTTTGTCCTGCACATAATCCAATATAGTATACGATTATTCACGGCCGCCAGATGGTGCAGTGGGAACTATCATCCCCGAAGTCACGCCGAGAGGCTATCATCGTGAGGGTGCAGCCCGAAGGATGATAGCCTCTCGATCGGCTTGACTGAGAGGATGATGGTTTCACTAAACCCATCTGAAGGCAGTTAATAATCGGTTTATATCCGTCATCGATAATACACGCAAAGTTAGCCCTGGGCCCCGTAACATAAAGGTTTGCGATTAATTGCTAATCTGTTAGCGATTGATATCAATCGCAAGTCTATGGCAAATCATGTACTAAAGTTTGCAATTGATCGCAAAATCAAATAGCGATTAATCGCAAACCTTTATGTTACGGGGCCCTGATTAGATTACATTTTCTTAATTATGCTATAAATAATGGATCCAAACAGAAAACGAGGAAGTGGACACTGGTACACGTCAAAATAGGCAGCCTCCAGTGCCTTCGCGCAAATCAGCGTACACACAACACACAGTAGGCTACACAGCACCGCCCGCCGTGCCCCGGCACAGGCCCAGCTCGCGCGTGGCAATCTATCACATAACGCGTAGCAGCTTTGCCACACAGCATAAACAGCGCGTACCGTTTTGTTTCGTCACAGAAACGTCACCCGGTAATAGTTCATCTGGGAAGCCGTAGATAGTTGTTGAACTATTTACGGATGACGTCACATTTAAGTGAATTCAGATGCCGGTGGGAGTTATCAATATTCACGTGAAGGGATTCAGACCAATCACCGGCTCAGAATCTTTTAATGACGGATATAATGCATGATATCCCATGTATTATTTATATAATATCAAGCTATCAGATAGTCCATTTCAATTTTTCTGATTCTATTTGATGGAATGATTTGACTTCTCTTTCAACGACCTATTGTTATCTATAATGAGAACATGGCATGCATGTTTGAAAGTTGCTAACTTATGATATTTTTTACCGTTCTTGTAATGACAGGTTTTTTCTTTGGAAGAACATCACTGATCAAACTCTCACCGAAGAAAACATGGGAGGGCTTTATTGGTGCTCTTTTCTCCACAGTCATCTACAGCTTCTTTGTGAGTAGTGCATCCAATTTTATTCTCTGTCTTTTACGTTAGGACAAGGGTTACCAAACTCAATGGATGTCAGGAATTATTCAAAATATAAACAAATATATATTTCATTATTCATTTAGATTTTTTTGGAAATAGCAAACAAGGTATTAAATATGCCATGTTTTTATAGGTGTGTCACTTTGCACCCAAAGTATTTGTTCCCGCGCATGAGGGTCATTAGCGGACATTATATACTGGATACATTTATCTCTGTTCATTGATTGGTTTAATGAATGTCACATGATTAAAAATAAACCAACTATCTTAGTATCAAAGAACTATTTACCCTAAAAGGCTATTTACGGATTCTGTCCTAATTTAAACACTAGATGGCGCTCTTCCCGGATACCCAGAATAGCGAGCGATGAACTCTGTGCACATAATATAGATATCATATGCAAATTGACCGCAGACGACCGAAGGTCAATCAACCACGAAAATTAAAACATAAACAATATGGCTTCGATCGGAGGTTTGAACTGTTAAATGACGATGACCTGGCTAATTTCATCGAGAGTGCTGATAGTGTCAACACAAAGAAACAAATAAGATACAGTTTGTCTGTGTTCAAAGATTTTTGTAAGCAGGCTGATGTCGAATATGGCAGCCTTGATAGCGCTGCGTTGGATGTGTTGGATGTGTTGGATAAATGTATCCAGTATATAAAACAAAAATATACTGTGTTCATTTAAGGTTCTGGATTAAAACTATGGTCCCTCTGCGCCCGTCAGCAAATAGTACTTTTGCAGGCACATTGGGCCCATAGTTTTAACCAGAACCTTTCATTACAGTATATATTTGTATAATACCATCGGACAGTTAAATATTTTCCATGTAGACAGTGAAAGAGGATAGAAAAAGTGTGGACTATGGTTTTTAGCTGACAGTTTGATCATTGTACTAAATTTCTTTTTGATAATGACAATGATTAGACGAAAGGCAATGGAACATTTTGCATTTTAGGAGAATCAATCTGTCTTGCAATTTGGAAGTGAATTTGTGATGACTTTTAAACCATGTGTTCACTAAAATAAGAGTTGTATACATTAATATTTTGATAAAAGAAGCCCTTTTCCAGCTGACTGACCCAATATCAAGAATATTTTACAACTGTATAGCCTTTTTTAAATCTTTTGGTTTGTCCCCCTATGAATCCTGCATAGAGGGCTTAGTGCTAAGAGACTGTATAATAGGAGAGTTGGCAGTACCTATTACATAGATAATCTTTCTCACTCTTGTTTTTTTATCCCGTCTGTTTAGTTGACGAGACTTCTAGCACAGTTTCAATTCTTCACTTGCCCAGCTGAGGTAAGTAGAAAATGTCAAATGTGTGATTTCATGTTTACATGTTTAGTTCACCCATTGCTCTTTGTAGTCTTTGTAATGAAATAATAATATGTATCATTTAAACACTCCATTTCTCTCGTCTCCTATTCAGAGGCACAAGACAAATTATCTTCTATTATTACCCGGTCATAGCAATAACTGTTAAGTGGGTGCTTTTTGCACTTAAAACAATAATTTCCAGCCAGTATCCATTTACATCACCTGGGCTGAGTGCAGTACAGCATGGATTAATTTCTTGCTGAAGGAAATTAACGTTATGGATGGGATTTGAACCACCGACTCTCTCTTTGAGAGGCGGGAGTCAGAACCACTACACCACAATGCTTCCGCACTAGATAAATGGCTAAATAAGGACCTGAGAGCTGAATTTTTTTTCCAACATATACATGTAGGATGGAATTTTTAAGTATTAGATCATGAATAAACCTGGTACAAAAACATGAGAGTATTGTTCTTGATCAAGTGGCACACTGAACGTGTCTCTGTGGCAATTCATCACGCACATTTATGATCAAATTCATTTTAACCTGTCATTTATCCAAGGTCAGATTATGAATCCCAATTTCTTCCCATGCAGTAATTTGTTTGAATATCAGTAAATTTATTGATAATCATTCCACGCAAGTGTTGGCCTTTCTTCAGAAACCTCTTTCTTTCATTCAGAAATACTAAAGCCTTGTCATCAATGTATTCATTTCACACATCTTTGTATAATTAAGACGGTCTGTGAATTTTATTTCAGGGTTTTCTCACCAAACTTCGAGGTCAGATTATTTTCAATGGTATTACCACCTTTTTCAATTTTTTGTTTACTTTAATAGTATGATCAAGAGCGCATGGTGTTTACAATGGAGTGTGAGCCAAGCTCAACATATCAAGTCAGAGAATACATCCTCCCAGGATTCATGCAGTCGTTACTTGGATTTGTAAGTATAAATCTTATTATTCAATAAAGATTGTGATGAGGATGATGATGATGATGATGATGATGATGATGATGATGGTGATGATGATGATGATGGTTATGATGATGATGTTGGTGATGATCATGATGATGATAGCGATGATGATGATGATGATGATTGAAATGGAATGTGAGCCGAGCTTAATGTATCAGGTCAGAGAATACATCCTCCCGGGATTCATGAAGACATTACTTGGATTTTTAAAGGGGAACTTCACTCAGACATTGATGCACGCTCAGTGGATGAAGAAAAATACATTGATCAACATGCCAATTTAAGGAGCCCATGAGTGGTTTAAATCAAAACTTTGAAAATTCATAACTTTTGAATGGATTGTTTGCTCAAATTTTCACCGTTTGATCATTGTATTTTTCTTCATCCACGGAGCCCACGTCAATGTCTGGGTGCAGTTCCCCTTTAAGTATAAATCTTATCATTCAATGATGATGATGATGATGATGATAATGATGTTGACGATGATGCTGGTGATGATGATGATGGTGATTGTGATGATGTTGTCAAAGGTGAAGATTTAATACGACAATGAAGATGATAATAATAATAATTAATTAGATAATTTATATAGCGCAGATACTATATGGATATACTCTACTGCGCTGTGATGTTAGGGTCTGTGGATATTGTTACTAAAATAAT
>BQKZ01004687.1:30893-49678 GCA_036244855.1 Temnopleurus reevesii | reverse complement strand
TCGCCTTCTTACATCTCCAGTCTAATAACACCTTACAAACCGTCCCGCTCACTTCGTTCATCAAACCAGAATCTTCTAAACATACCCAAGACAGCTTCTCACACTCATGGCGACAGGGCATTTTCAGTTGTTGCTCCTACACTCTGGAACTCACTTCCCCTTAGTTTAAGATCCCAGACGTCTCTTAATTCCTTTAAAGCATCTCTAAAAACTTACCTTTTCCGTAATTGATTCAATTTAAGTTAACAATGTAGTAATGGTATTAGTAGTGTTAGTAGTAGTAGTAGTAGTAATTGTGATAATAATAGGAATAGTATATATATAATTTGTAATTTATTTATTTAGTATAATAATGTTAAGAAACTTTGTAAAGCGCTTAGAGAAACTTTTATTAAGCGCTATATAAATACAGACTTATTATTATTATTATTATACCGCTCATAAAGCTTTCTGAGTATGGCAAATCTGAATAAGATTAAGGATGCACTTCCAAGTTACTAAATTTAAGAATACGATTCAAGATTTGTCAATTTATGTATGCTCAATACTAATGTTAATAATTTATGCTCTTAATCTAAGCTTTAAGCGAAACAATTTCACACCAGTTCTCGGCAACGTGACACAAAATTAAAAAGGGAACCACAATTAGTTATGAATACATTTATTTGGCAAATATGAAATCACAAAATTAAAAAAAATAACGCACAAAACGATGCTGGGTTTGATTAAAACGCTGATAAGTTGCAAATGTGAATGGCAGATATTAAGGGCTTCGAGTTTTAGCATTTACACACTTTGAAAATTATTATCATATTCATACATGTACTCTATATAAAGACATTTTACCTTCATTCTGGCACACATCTCCCGTGAACCCATCTGCACATAAACAAATGAAACCCGCACCACCATTCGATGTGAAGCACTGGGCACCATTCAAACATGGATCATCGTTGCACGTGATAACTGTGATTGGCCAATGAGAAGAGAGGTTGAAAAAAAGGATAGACAATAAAAAGAAAGAGGGTTGAACGGTGAATTTCTTACAAAACTCAAAAACTTAAGAGGAGATCTGGAATATCTTTAAAATAATATCGAACACGATTAATAATTTTTGAATTTCTCAATTGATTTAACTCAACAGTCTGTTTTAAAATCAATTTGGGAATCGATAAGCATGAGAAAAATAATTTGAATGTGCTGATCTGAACTGCAAGAATCAAACTTTAAAAGGAATCTTATAGATATAAAAACTGTTTAGTAGAAAATAGATATTCGATTTCTGTAATCCAACAGTTTTCGAAATTTCGTCACAGACTAATGTGACGAAAATTAATTTAGGTTAATAAAGAAGACTTTCATCGGTTTGGGATGATCAAATAAAATCGAGTTTCAAGCCTCTACCAACGTTTTCACTTAGGGAAAGAGCCCTCATAGCTGAACACGACTACAAAACAGGCTGTATTATAATATCGAATGGGATAATGCTTTAATCATTGACTTTGACAACAAAACGACTTCATTATGCTTGAGAAAGTCGTCAAGGAGAGGATGAAATCTAGCCAGCAAGATCAAAATGTTGGTAGAAACTTGGAACTTCATTTTAATTAATTTTCTCTCGCTTGACAAATTACCTGGAATAGAATCAGTCGTAGTTGCCTGGGTGGGTTCAGGTCCATTCGGCCCATAGATGGTCTGTGATCTCACGTTCACCCAATACACCTGGTTACCAGCTACAAAAGAGGCACTGGGAAAGGATAAAAACATGTGTGAAAGTGATATTCGAGTAGAATGTTAAGCTGCCCTACTAATCACTAAAATAATTTATTTAGAATGGGGGCTATAGGAACATTCAATAAATATTTCGAACGTAAATTTTTAAAAAGGAGATAAATAAACAATGCTCTATCGATGATAATAATTATGGACAGTTGACAGGAGGTACCGAATGAAGATGACAGTCTTTGGTATTAAGCATTGTCATCAAATCATTTGCATTCTTTATAGCTGTATTTTTGCACATACAAATCTGATTACATAATATAGACCTTAATGATTCTTTTCTAAGAATCTTTTTGTAATATTTAATTTTGGCATCCATATGAATATGATTCGATAGAATTGTCCCAGATAATGGAATTTGAGAGTCTTTTTGATTCATAGATGTTTTTTGTCAGGAAATAATACATTTTATTGCGCCGTGGTGTAGTGGTTCTGACTCGATCTCACCTTTAATCTAGAGGGTCGTAGGTTCGAATCCCACCCGTAGTGTTAAATTCCTCTAGCAAGAAATTCCTCCGCATTGTGCTGAACTCAACCGAGGTTATTATTTTAATTATTGATATTATTTAGCATTATCTTTGTACTATTAACTGATTATCTCCAGAATAGATACACGTCTTCAAGTTATATGAAAAAGGCACGCGGATATCCAAATCGACATGGACGCCGCGTTGAGAGTGGTNTACACCGTATCAATCGGAGAAATACTTTCTTTTGTGTGCATATAACCATTTCGAAGGCTTCAGTGGAAGTTGTTTGGTTCGTCCATTTTTTTTTCATTCTTGCTCAAAATGTTGTCCCTTTTTTGACGTCACAATACCAATCACCTTTCGCACTCCGTTCGCATTATGTTCGTCAAACCCGCACGTTCCAGGCTTGATAATGTCTTCCTGATTCTCTTTTAAGAATATGTAAAAAAAAAAATATTGCGTATGACACTTACACGAACTCGACATCCCCAACATCCGATGACGGTGCGAGCCAAACAACGGTCATCGAGCTCGGCTTCAGGTCGTTGTTCGTGTGCGTGACGGTGTCCGACTCCGCGTCACAGGCCACCGTCTGGAGGTGCTCGCTGGAGACCAGAAAGAAGGTCCCAATGGGGGCATCTACTCCCCTCTCCCGGGCCTGCAGGATGAGACCCCGGTAGCTAACATCGGCGGGGGACTCGATGGTCACTGAAAGGAGGAATGTAAAATGGAATGATGGTTAAGATCGAGATTGAAATGGTTGGTAACAAAAAGAGAAAGAACTTATTGCTATGCTATATTTTGAAAGAAATATTGTTTGGAAATAAATTTTGGCAATTAATTTACTATTAAATGGCGTTGGCAAATAAAAATAATTATTTTGTTCATATATGGACAAATATAATTTTATATTATATTGTATTAAGCAAATTATACAAGTCAAAAAGAAAATTTAATTATCCATTCTTTATTTTTCATCATTCTTATTCTTAATATTTTTTCTTTATTTCTTTTTTTGATAATTCATTTGTTTTGATACGTTTTACATACACCCAGAAAAGATACAGGGTCAAAGATAATAGAGTGAACCTCTAATTACGACTTTTCAAAGTATATCGAGGAATTTGATTTTATATTCTACACATACATGATTTCTGTATGACTTTTCACTCAGTATAAACTGTGGTGACAAGGATAGATATAATGAAATGTGGATTTATACGCGTCCATACATTGTTATAATGTGTGCTTTCTGCAGTAGATATTAGAATAAAGCTTCGACAAAATGTGGTTGTGGTTTATCTTTATAGGCTACATCATGTATGTGTCTTCATGTTTTGTATTGATGAACGAATGAATTTCAGGAATGAGGCATCGCCTTGTATATATTGACAAATGCAGCGAAAGTATTGACCTAAGGTCTAGATCCTATGCAATAATTTCAATGTCAATATTGATTTTCTAAACAAGTTACGTAAAAGCCACAAAAGAAATGAGTTAAAAGTGGGAGCGTAAGCGTCGATTTTTTCAAAGGATAACGCGGGAAGGTCCTTGGTGGTTTTCTTTGAATAAAGTTGTCCATGATGATCCACAAAAATGCACAGTGCTGAGTATGTTCGAAAGGGAGGTGTTTTTTCTTCCTTATTTCCTTATTTTCTTAACACATCTCAAGCAAGCTGGAATGTTACATAATGTACGTACATGCACACTGATTAGTAGGTTGTTAATGTATATGTGGAAATTTCGATGAAATGTGAATACAATGCCACCGATTTTTAAACTTTCATGCTTACGTTCATGTTACAGATTATCTTAGTGCGAAAGACACGCTTTATCACGAGTAATGTATACATTTACGCAGATTCAATAATATCTCCCACAAATCAGAAATAGGTAACGCCATTAACACACTGTCAAAATTAACACCGTATTTACTGAATTATATTGTGTTATGAATCTGCCTTGATTTGTTAATAATGATAATACACAAAATTTATATATATATAAATATATATGTTCCAAAAAGGTTCAAAGCTCTTAACAATATAAACATAACAAATACGTATAGATTAAATTAATAGCAAGTACAAAATACTGATTATATTTGAATGAGAATTACCAGACATATTTAAAACATATCAAAACAAGCAGAACGAAATACAAAAAGTGGAGGAAGATGTGGCAAATATTAATTTATTGACTGTCGAAGAGAGATGTTTTTTTCTATCTTGATTTAAATGTTTCAAGGGTAGGAGAATCACGAATAACCATTGGTAATTTGTTCAAACCAAAAGCACTGAATTTTCTTTCTGACAACTGTATCATTATTGGTTAACAGCTGAAAATAATTGTAGTCCTTGTAAACTGTTGTTACTTCTTACATTCTCCGAGGGTGCAAAGACCAACAATCGGGATGCCCTGAGTATATTGACAAAATGATCCACTACAAAATGAATTCATTGATCGATTTTAATGGGGCTTTTGGAGGCTCATGAGAGCACAAAGGCCCAATGCTCTTTATTGAGGCCAACTTCTTGGAAGTTATGGAATCGTATTTACATGTAGTGTTACGAAAATTCCAATTTGAAAATAAGAGTTCATACATCTCCTTTATCTCTTTGAACGCATGAAGTAAATGATCTTCATCACTTGCATTTGCGTTACATTTTTATTTGCATAATAATGGCGAATACTGTGTGCTCAATCTATTTGCAGATGAGCTAAACATTTTCTCCTTGAGGCAACACCCCTTTACGTCATGTACGTGTGTATGCCACTGGATGCATAAATGATTTAGGATTACAATACTCCCCAATGTAGTGACATCATATGTCCTTACGACATGCATGTACATGTAATAATTTCCATTTTCTAAATCAGGCGGTATTTTTTCCAATATGCAGAGATTCCGTACATTGTATCCTTTCTTATTCTTATTATATACAAAATGGTTTTTATGCGGATCATAAAACCGATGCATTGATTTAAAAGAAAATTATCTTTTCAACGTTATAATGAATATATTTCTCGCCATCTAATAATTCTCAAAAATTCCTTATGTCTTTCGCATGTTTGCTGTTTTTTCTCACCTTAGCAATTACTGTAGTCTAATCCTTTTCATAATTACCGAAATAATTTTTTACAACGAAATGTTTGATAAAGTACATTTCTTATAATCGAAATAATTCTATTTACATCTGTAATATAACTTTGTATCATGTTGACATTTTCAATTCAATAAATGTGTTACAATTGCTATAATCGCTAAAATAAAGTTCTCGTCATTGAAAATATGTTGATTCAGTTGAAAATGTATTGAGAGTCAATGAACTGATTTATCTGAAGTCTTTCCTCGTTGACTTCATCCTATTAGATATCATGACTGATCATGAAGCGTTGGGGTTATTCAGTCATCCATAGGACTTTCCGTCTCACATTCTTTTGTTCACATCATTTGTTTCTTTTGAGCAGCAATCTGTCAATGGAAAAGTATGACTGATAAACATGTTTGCTGAGAATAAAGTGTCCTAAAGTGAAACTGATATTTATTGTCATCATGGTCATATCGCTTAGCTGTTTTATTTTTATTTTCACAAGTAGATCAGTTATTTCCATGGTGTTCTAGAATCGTTGATTTTGTATACCTCTGCGATTGGCTCATTTTCCTAAGTCTCAATCAATGTCATCGTCATCATCATCATCATCATCATCACCATCATCATCATCATCATCATCATCACCATCATCGTCATCATCATCATCATCATCATCATAATCATCATCACCATCACCATCCGCCCCCTCCTCCTCCGCCTCATCATCATCATCATCATCATCATCATCATCATCATCATCATCACCACCACCACCACCACCATCATCAGCATCATAATCATCATTTTCTTCTTCTTCATTTCCCTTTACTCTTTTGATCTTCTTTCTCTACAGCAATATTCCTCTACGAAATAGACTTTCCCCGTCTACAATAAATGTAGTGCAGAAGAAAATTATGCTTGAATCATGTACTCGCCCAAAGAGCTATTTTCCTCACAAAATTATGGTCGAGAAGGTATCTATTTCGGCTTTGCAGGAGTTGACTGCAAGGGCTTTTATTGTTTCCCCCCCCCCCCTAGTCTTAGCTTTGTATCGATTCATATATACATGTATATTCTTTAAAACATTGTATTGTTTTGTTTCGTTTTTTACATGTATTGTCTTGTGATTTGTGATTTATGGAGAAAAATGTAATTGAACTTAGGCTTGAATATAATTTGAATATTTCTGAAATATTATCTAATCAACTTTCGATTCATATATTAAATTAATTGTAGATTGGCATTCATGGAGATTTCCAAACCAGCATTATCTAATCAACTTTTGATTTATATATGAAATTAATAGGTGGGTTTACTAATAGATGCAAATTTTATGCATAACTTTTACACAAGGGTTGTTCTTGACAACCCTAAAGCTTGTCCGAGACTTGCACGGCATAGCAACAAGTAATGTATGCAAACTGGATTCCAAGTATTGTAGTTTTATTGTTATCAAACGATTTAAGGAATACCACCTAACTACGTTCAGTGACAAGGAAAGCACATACATTTGAATATATAAGTAAACCTGGAGATTTCTCACCCAGCAGGTACACATACTTACTTGGCACACTTCCACCAGGAGAATACGAATCTACCACAGGTGTGATAGTAAAAGGTGAATCTGAGGTCTGTGGAATGGCACCATGTCCTGGTGTCAAAGTGGTACAGATCTCAGGATTCTGTGACACAGGTGCTCCTGTAGGGTATCCGCAGGCCAGAGGCACAAGGAGCGACGCTGTCCCGACTAGCAGGATCAGCGTCGATGTGACAGCATCAAAGGTAAGTGGAGTCCTTACATGCATGGTGGAAGTTTACGATTGTGCTAGGATTCCTTATAATTGACAACGTCACTGACGAACGTCACGAAATGGTGACGGATGTTTCTAGCTTCAAGCAACAAAAGAGGATTCCATAAAGATAATTATATCCACCGTGATATTTTATTCAAGATATGATATTCCTATTGACAAACACCTGACAACACTTTTCGCATCCCATGTAAGATCCAACATGTATTTTATTCCTTGAAATGCTCCGATTATGAAAGTTGATCCAATGAAAGAGAATGCAACAGATTCTTGTTTCCTGTTAGGCAAAGGTTGAATGAATCGTATAGATTTTTGCAAATTTCCAATTGTAAATTGCAAACCGCAGAACATACAACACAGCAAAGACAGGCACACTGAATTTTTAGGTATCAGCAGCGTTCATGAAGTCGTCTTGAATGAATCAACTAGTACATGAAGATTGGTCCATTTCACTTCCTTTCCTTTGTTAAATGTTTAGTGGACTGACATCATCTCCATAAAATGTATAACACCGTTACGCAAGGACAGTGACTTAACACCAATATGCACCAAGCAAGGCTGGAATCCCCACGAAAGCCCAACTCCTAAATGTATCCTGTTATGATGTGATAACGGGACCAGTGGTTTTGCATGGATTGAAAGACGTCCCACGCATAATAGGCCAGTGAAAGGGGAATGGTTTGGGCGAAAGGGATGGAAAGCAAAGAAGCGTATAGCTCGGACAATACAACCGCGGGATGCTATTGTATTGTTAGGTAATAGGACAATTCATCGTGGTTTGGTCAAAGAAAGGATTTGAGGGTGGAGGGACAGACAAGAGTGAGGTCATCAGCTCTTCAGCGGATTGTTGTGTTTCCTGACTAACCCGTATAATGTTGTTTCCAACCATGATACGATGAGCGACGCTTTGGCAGTTGTGTGGACCCGACTTATAAATGGACGAGGCACGATACAGTAATTTTAGTAGTGTTCATACTTATAGCCGTAACCTATAGGTTTCAGATACGACGACATAAATACGGAGGTTTATTCGTGCAGCTCAAAGGCGCTTTTAAACAGTCGCCTTCTCATCGTCTCATATCAAGCAAGGCGCTAAGGCGAGTTGAATAACTTGCCTTGGCACTGAACGTAAGAGCTTCCTTAGGACTGTCGTAGTTACTGCAAACTTAAAATTTTGGGTGTAAGTGTGAACCCTTCTATGGGGACAATATGCAAATTGTATGCGTTCGCCACAATATAATTGACAACCCAAATGCTTGCCCGAGGCTTATCCGACCTCGCAACATGTAATAAATGTAAACTGGATTGCAAGTAAATGTTTTAATTGTTACTAAGCTCTTTGGCAAGAAATAGACATACATTTAAATCTGGCGCCGTGGTGTAGTGGTCGTGACTCTCGCCTTTCAACCCATGGCGTCAATTTCTTTCAGCAAGAAATTCATCCACATTGTGCTGCACTCAACCCAGGTGAGGTGAATGGGTACCTGGCAGGAATATTTATTCCTTGAAATGCCAAGTGCGCTGGTAGCTGCCGGCTTAGGTCAGGGTAATAATAATGTAAAAGCGCCTTGAGCACTCAGCAGAGTGGATACGTGCGCTCTACAAATTGCATATAGGATTCCAGGTTACGTGCTCCATGCCCTCTTATATACAACGCTGACACACACACACACACACAAAACACACACAAACCGTATAGCATACACAAGCTTACTTCCTTCTACTTTTAAGCACCTGACCACCCCACACATCCTAACAACCCCCAATCGCATATTCACATCATACCCGATTAGATACACACAAACACACACACACACACACAAACACACACGCACACACACTAATATTACCTACTATATTCTATAAAACACCCTACACACATATACATCATACACACTTAATCGCACACATCATACACACTAACACACACCAATAGACATATACCCACTCTAACACATCAACTAACATACACATATGCACACCAATTTCCTTCAAATATAGAAATACACATACCCGCACACACACACACACACACACACACACACACACACACACACACACACACACGCACACACACATACACACACCTACAAACTCACACACACGCGCGCAAACACCTACAAACACACAATTAACACTTTCCAGTCTTCTCTCTCTCTCTCTCTCTCTCTCTCTCTCTCTCTCCCACTCACTTTTTTTCCTCACAAGACGCAAAGATATCACATATTATCATACCTAGGCCCGACTTGAAAATTTGGAATATACATCAGGGGCGGATCTAGCTTTTTTCCAAGGGGGGGGGGGTTGAGCCAACGACGATGCGGAGCATCGTCCANGGAATTGAGGGTGGAGGGACAGACAAGAGTGAGGTCATCAGCTCTTCAGCGGATTGTTGTGTTTCCTGACTAACCCGAATAATGTTGTTTCCAACCATGATACGAGCGACAGTTTGTTAGTTGTGTGGACCCGACTTAATAATGGACGGAGCACGATACAGTAACTTTAGTAGGATTCACACTTAGAGCCCAAACATGAGGTTTCAGAAACTACGACGGAAATATGGAAGCTTATACGTGTAGTGGAAAGGCGCGTTTACACCAATCGACTTCTCGTTTTCTCAGCTTTAAGCAAGGTGCTAAGGGGACTTGAATAATTACTTGCCTTGGCGCTGTACATATAAACTTCCGTATGGCTGTCGTAGTTCCTGAAATCTTTAAGTTTCGGCTCTTAGTGTAAACGCCAATATACATTGTATGAGAACAAATAGGCGAGTACACTAATAAATGCAAATTTTACGCGTTCGCCACAATGTAATTGACAGCCCAAATGCTTGCCCGAGGCTTATCCGACCTTGCAACATGTAATAAATGTAAACTGGATTGCAAGTAAATGTTTCAATTGTTACTAAGCTCGTTAGCAAGAAATAGGCATACATTTGAATATGTTAGAAAAGTATAGTACAAATAGGATTCCGGGTTACGTGCTCCATGCCCTCTTATATACAACGCTGACACACACAACAAAAAAACCCCCACATACACACACACATACACACACACAAACACAGACACACACACACGTAAACCGTATAGCATACACTAGCTTACTTCCTCCTACTTAAGCACCTGACCACCCCACACATCCTAACAACCCCCAATCGCATATTCACATCATACCCGATTAGATACACACACAAACACACACGCACACACACGCACACACACAATAATATTAACTACTATGTTCTATAATACACCCCGTACACATATACATCATACACACTTAAATGCACACATCACATATACAAACACACAAATAGACATAGCACCCACTCCAATACGCAAGAGCATCCGATCAACTAAAATACACAAATGCACACCCATCATATTTCCTTCAAATATATATAGAAATACGCATACCCCCACACACACCTACAAACTCACACACACGCGTACATGCACCTACGAACACATATACACACACATACACACATACTTTCCAGTCTTCCCTCTCTCTCTCTCTCCCACTCACTTTTTTCTCTCACAAACCTCAAACTTATCGCATATTCATACCTAGGCCTGACTTGAAAATTTGGAATAATACATGTATATATAGAACACAAAATTCGCTTTTTAGCGCATCTGCAGTATCCACTATTCATCATGTTCATATTACTACCCAAAGATTTAATCATATTAATAGGGCAGATTCATCGGCGGAGTGGTCTTATCATGTTTTCAAGCTATATCGACATCGCTTGATATTTCCATCACAGGCGCCCCCGCAGGATTTCGGAAAGGAAGAAAAATAAAGTAAAAGGGACGATTGACGTCATAAGAATTTAAGATCCTTTTCGGATTTTTTTTAGTTTGTCAGCTTCCCCTTGGCGGAATGAAACGTAGAGGATTTTTTTCTTGGTTGTTTAAAAAAGGCACATTTTACCCCCGCGTTGCAATCGCTGCTACTATAGCCTATTGTACATGTATATATAAAGGTTGCTTTAACTTTATAAACCAATTTGGGGACAAGGTGAGATCAGACCAAACATCCTATCCCACCTACAGACACATAACAATGAGTTCTCCCAACGACAGGCATGAAAGCACTTGAACATGTCGGAATGCTGATTTAATGATTAATCGTGACTTCAATAAGTAGCAATATTGACTTACATGCCCCCGTAAAGAATTATAATTTCTAGTAGTATTTAACTGACAGAATTTGAAGAGCAAAATTCATTGTTTGTGTGCAAACATACCAATCCCTCATCATCGAGTGATTTTTTCCTTCGAATTCGAGGTCCCTCATAGAATGTATTATTTATTCTATTTTTTTTTATAATCGAATAATAGAGGTCAGTATATGCACTAGATTTTGAAGGGTAAACGGCAATTCCAAAGAATTTGAAGTAAATATCCGTGAACTACATACCACAAGCGACATTTCTGAAAACTGGCTGTCGCAGGAAGAGCATGCTTCTATCTAGCGCTAAAAAGAGGCGGCAAATTGTGCAATTAAATGAATATAGAGGCATTGCATGATATGAGATTTTCTGTTACTTGATTACTATCAAAGATGGTGGAATTAAGGATTTGTTATTGGATGCTATTTTTGACGATTCTATCAATAGTCGGTCATCCTATTAACGCAGAAGATGGAATCCAAGATTTTAACGGTAGGTACAATTGTACAATTCATGTTTTATATCTCTATTCATCTATATTGTTTTTGTGAAACAAGATAGGAAGGACCAACATGAGAAAGACCCCTTTCCTTATCGACGGAAAGCATAATGACACCATGTGAATTATGGTGATTATGAAAAAAAACTGATGTGAAAAGAAAGAGCAAATTAGGTTTTCCTCCAAAAAAAAATATTAAGGAAATTCGACAACTTTTATATATCTATATAGAAAAGTTTTGATTAGAAAATGGGATAATCAGTGTAAATTGGACATGTTTCCAATATGATGGCATCATGATTTGTCGTATCATGTTATTAATTTCATATGTAAACCAACTTTTGGGGGCAGTTATAAATTTTAAAGTGAATGTACACCTGATTAGAAATTTAGGGGGAATCTTATTTTGTGAAAAAAGTAACATTTCATATAGCATTGATATGAATATAACAAATGGTTAATTGTGCACCGGTGACGTCATCAGTTGCCATTTTGTCTAAATGTTTAAACATTCATAACTTTGCTATAAGTTGTCCGATTTTCCTTATACTTTTTTTGTTATATTCATGTGATTTTTTTTATGCCCCGATTGTAAATTTATCCTATTTGGTTATAGACTCTTCTTTTGATTCTATTTTGGTAGTTTTCATTATATTTTCATCCATTCTGATTGTGCAAAATAATATTTTTCACACAGCTGAGGAGAATCTGTACCGGACATGGAGTATAACTATTGCGATACTGGTGGTAGCGACCTTGGTGGCAGTGGTCATCCTGTCCGTGTATTACTTTCGGATTAGTATGAAACATGCTTCAAACAAGGACATGACAGAAAAAGAGAGGTACGCTGAAAAAAAAAATGCAAAGTTGATTTGGTTTGGTTCTAGGCTTCATTTTCCGTAAATTGAAAATAACAAAAATACATAGAATATCGCTAAACATTAGTATACAAAACTGAATATAAATGGAAAGACGATAATCAGGATAATTGAAATGAGTAAAATCACGGTTGGAGCACCACGTAACGAGTGTTATCCGATATGGATACCGATCATGTATATAACACCCGACATAACACCATGCCGATACCGATTTCAGACATCATACCGGTATTATAATAGATTGTCATTGTAACACGATATAAACTATTTCCGAAAAGTTAACTAGAACGCAGACAATAGGTCCGTACACCGTGTATTCAACTGTGCGGACACAACAATGACAAGCCGGTACCGAACTTAATACCATTGCAAAGGACCATTGAAATTGCGTTCGACTTAACTTTTCGAAACTACTTTATATCGTGTTTTGTATAATCTGTAATCCTGAATATGCATGTTCAAGCCAGCTTCTCTTCCATGGCGGGGATAAACTAGTCAGTTCTGGTATAGTTTGTTAAATGATTTGTTTTCATACGGTACAAACTGATATGAATTACTTTAAATGATTAGAGAAGTTCATTGGATTCACGATGAGAGACTATTATTAGTAAAGTAAAGAGGGACTAAACTTGTGGATCAAATTGTGAATGGAATGATATAAAGATTGCTATTCTTTCCCTATATCTCTCGGAGGATTGATTCCCTATGTGACAATTTCAGGTCGTTACTGTTTTTAAAGTTGAACCTCATTTCTGGAATATTTCCACACGGAACAGTGGTTTAAAATATCCTTTTTATTTACGAGGGNCATAGAACACAAAATTCGCTTTTTAGCGCATCTGCAGTATCCACTATTCATCATGTTCATATTACTACCCAAAGATTTAATCATATTAATAGGGCAGATTCATCGGCGGAGTGGTCTTATCATGTTTTCAAGCTATATCGACATCGCTTGATATTTCCATCACAGGCGCCCCCGCAGGATTTCGGAAAGGAAGAAAAATAAAGTAAAAGGGACGATTGACGTCATAAGAATTTAAGATCCTTTTCGGATTTTTTTTAGTTTGTCAGCTTCCCCTTGGCGGAATGAAACGTAGAGGATTTTTTTCTTGGTTGTTTAAAAAAGGCACATTTTACCCCCGCGTTGCAATCGCTGCTACTATAGCCTATTGTACATGTATATATAAAGGTTGCTTTAACTTTATAAACCAATTTGGGGACAAGGTGAGATCAGACCAAACATCCTATCCCACCTACAGACACATAACAATGAGTTCTCCCAACGACAGGCATGAAAGCACTTGAACATGTCGGAATGCTGATTTAATGATTAATCGTGACTTCAATAAGTAGCAATATTGACTTACATGCCCCCGTAAAGAATTATAATTTCTAGTAGTATTTAACTGACAGAATTTGAAGAGCAAAATTCATTGTTTGTGTGCAAACATACCAATCCCTCATCATCGAGTGATTTTTTCCTTCGAATTCGAGGTCCCTCATAGAATGTATTATTTATTCTATTTTTTTTTATAATCGAATAATAGAGGTCAGTATATGCACTAGATTTTGAAGGGTAAACGGCAATTCCAAAGAATTTGAAGTGAATATCCATGAACTACATATCACAAGCGACATTTCTGAAAACTGGCTGTCGCAGGAAGAGCATGCTTCTATTCAGCGCTATATAAGATAAAGAGGCAGCAAATTGTGCAATTAAATGGATAGAGACATTGCATGATATTCCGTTGCTTGATTACTATCAAAGATGGTGGAATTAAGGATTTGTTATTGGATGCTATTCTTGGCAATTCTATCAATAATTAGTCATCCTACAAAAGCCGAAGATGGAAACCAAGATTTTAACGGTATGTAAAATATCTTCATATTTATAATTTACGTGTTAGTGTTATATTTCTGTATTATTTTTGTGAAACAAGATGGGAAAGGCCAGTTTTCCCCATCGACGGTGAGCATAGAGATACTTTTGAGAAATTATGATATGAGAACAAAATTGATGTGAAAATAAAGAGCAAGGATTTTCTTCTCAGGAATTATGATGGAACAGTGAATGCATAATTTTAAAACCTTAACAGTGCCCTTGTTCTCAATATTGGTAGAATATCGTTTCTTGAATAGCAAAATAAACAGTAAGAAACTGCAAGTAAACGTGTTTGTCACACAGAAGAAATTAATCAGAGTTAATACAATTTTCGTCATTTTGTGGAATTAAAAAGCCATGTTACTGTATTCAAAAGCAAGTTCATTATGGATGCCGATCCATGCAAGCATCTGGGTATGGAACTTTCCATCACACTCGGTTGAAAGAAATCATTCCGATTCGGTCGGGGTCGAACACCATGTTCTTCACCATGCTTCCAACAGTCACATTTAAAAACATTTTTTTAAAAAGCTGTGATAATTGTAACCTAACAACTTTCTGTTCTCGACAAATTTATCCATAGCCCAACACAGCACAACATATTTTTTTTTGTAATGGCATAAGCTTTTTTCATCATTCAATATTGCCACATATGAATGTTAGTTTTTAATTGTTAGATTATTGTTCTTTTCTGTTAATTTCACTATTTTGTGCTGCGTCCCTCTTTTGTACATGTTTTGTATTGTAAAGCCTTGTTACTTTGTACTCACAAATACATGTATGTATAACCTTCGTTATTTTGGTGTTGTAAATAGGATAATAAAGCATATTTGAAATCAGCCAATTAGATGGGCAGGCTTATTGAATTAAATTATTAGACGTGTTAAGTGTAATAGGACTGGGGGCGTTTTTTTTAAAAATATATATAAAGCTCTTTTAGGATGTGAAAGATAACTTTAAATATTTGGATTATTTATCGTCAAATCTTAGTGTAGTGTTGTCACCGATATCTTAAGATAATGATAATAATAATACTACTAATAATATACTAATATTACTATGATAATGATTAAAAATTATAATACAGTAATATTAACATGAATAATAATGATGATGATGATGATAATAATAATATTGGACATTTAAAATAAAATTGGGTTCTTCCTATATGGGCCCTGGAATAAAATAGAAAAATTGCTCGCTTCATTCTTTTTTTTTAATATTATCCTCTCTAATACTCATTCACTGTGGTAATATTCCTATTCATTATTATCATTATACCAGCTGAGGAGAATTTGTACCGGACATGGAGCATAACAATTGCTATATTGGTGGTAGCGACCTTGGTGGCAGTGGTCATCTTGTCCGTGTATTACTTTCGGATCAGTATGAAAGATGTTTCATACAAGGACACGGAAGAAAGACAGAGGTACAGTGCAAAAACAAAAGTTTTTTTTTGATTTGGTTACCGTTAGGCTTTTCCGTAAACTGACAACAACCAAAAAAAAAAAAATACATTAAAAAAAATCACTAAACATGAATAGATACAAAACTGAATATAAGTACAAAGATGATAAATGAAATGAGTAAAATTACGGTTGGAACATTATGAAATTGATATTTCTAAAGGTACAGGTGTTAAATTTAACTAGTGTTGTCCGATATCGATGATGTATATAACAACCGACATAACACCATTGACCTTAACATAACACCATGCCGATACCGATTTCAGACATCATACCGGTATTTATAGATTGTCATTGCATAATATGTAATCCTGAATATGCATGTTCATGCCAGCTTCTCTTCCAGGGCGGGGGTAAACTAGTTAGTTCTGGTATAGTTTGTTAAATGATTATGATTTTCATACGGTACAAACTGATATGAAATACATAAAATGATTAGTGAAGTTCATTGCATTCACGATGAGAGACTATTATTAGTAAAGTAAAGAGGGACTAAACTTGTGGATCAAATTGTGAATGGAATGATATAAAGATTGCTATTCTTTCCCTATATCTCTCGGAGGATTGATTCCCTATGTGACAATTTCAGGTCGTTACTGTTTTTAAAGTTGAACCTCATTTCTGGAATATTTCCACACGGAACAGTGGTTTAAAATATCCTTTTTATTTACGAGGGTTCATTTTAGTATTCCCCCCACCCCTGATAATAGTAATAGAGTTTGTTGTTTGTGGGGGCTATTTCTCATGTTTAAAGGAGATCGCCTTTTGCACCCGTGCGTCTTCTACGCTCCATGGAACAGAGCATAGTCCTTATAGAGTCTAATCTCCATGTACATTCGTCCTGATATCATAGAAAGTATTACATTTCATATAAAAAAATTAAATAATTCTGTTCGTTACATAATCTCTACGCAGAAAGAAGCGAATGGTACAGTTAAACCCAAGCCCCCGTGGTCATCCACCATCTCCAGCCGATCCTCAACTACGCATTATACCAAGGTCTTCTGTCGACAACCAATACGGCTACGATCACCCAACAGCGTCGATTCGACCAACGAGTTACCGTTACGACCATGGGTCTGCGGAGTACGACGCCCGTGCCCCACCATCGAGGTTCGACAACGTGTTCGCCCCCTCTGCGAGGTTCATCGACATCAGTCCGCTCTTTGATGATGCCCGTGATACGATGGCGATGACGAGGACGATGCCCTCTGCTTCGAATGCGACGAGGTCCACCGTGTTGTACAATCCTTTGGCTCGTATACCATCGGCTTCCAAACCACATTTAGTCTATTTCTGAGAAGGATTTTGGAGCCTCACTATACAATCAAATTGATGATAAATATCAATCATATGTCTACGGCAAAACATATATCACAAAAATGCGATTGACTTTTTAGTAAATCGTATATTTCTATTATGTTACGGACCCATGGTCTTGTAGGATATATAACACAATTTTTCAAAGGTCAGTCAAGACGAAATTTCTTTTAATATTTGAAGTAGATAAGAGCATCTTGTACTTGTGATGACAAAAACCGTGCAAATATATAAAAAAAAAAAATGATTTATCTCGCATCAATGTCTATGCCATCGTTCGTATATACAGCTATCTATCGCAGATCGCAAAAAAAAAAAGCCACCATTGATCATAATTATCATCGAACTGGATTTTTCCTTCTTAATTTTACTAAATGACAATTTTGTGATTGATAAATCATACACATGATTGAAACATTTGTACCGCCTCCGAAGGTGCAGCAAAAAGTCGTTAGAAGTTGTCTTGTTCTAACAAAACAAGAAATTATTATTAGCATATTAGTGTTACTCAAAACAGAATGAGCAGAATTATTCTGCAGATCATTTTCATTTCAAATTATTTGCAGTCACAGTAAACAAATGATAACAGTAATGGATGCTATACCGTATGCAATAAACGGATTTTGGTTTCTATAAAATCATTTACGTTTGTCCATACATTCAATTACTCATCCGCTTTGTCGTTCTTCGCTCACTATTATTACCTGCTGCTACTCGAGGGATGGGTTGATAGAAGAGAGAAAGAGAGAGAGAGAGAGAGAGAGAGAGAGAGAGGGATAGAGAGAAGATGAGAGAGAGGGAGCGAAGAGGAGAGAGAGAGAAATAGAGAGTGAAGAGGAGAGATAAGTGGAGAGAGAGAAAGAATAGGAGAGAGAGAGAGAGAGGAGAGGATAGAGAGGGAAGGAAAGCTAGAGGAAAGAAAGAGAGAGAGAGAGAGAGGATAGAGAGAAGAGAGAGAGAGAGAGGGGGGGGGGGGGGGGAGAAGTGCTTGGTTGTCATCGAATCTCAGGATCAATCACTATTATCATGATTTCAGGATAGAGATTTTATGTCTACATGGTTACTTTGATATAATATGAAACATTCTCTGGATTGTTACCCTCAGTCTTTTGAAGCATCACTATTTGGACAAGTTCTTCCTTTCTTCACTTTCACCCCAACTGAAATGTGCTTTGTTTGAGAAGTCTTATACACATACCCCTGGTTTTAGTTTTGAAAGATGTGAGAATGAATGTTTTGTCCTCGCGACTGGAATTTATCTAAAAAAATTTAATTAGGTTTTAGCTGCTTGGCATGATAATGTAACACTGGCAGGTTTGCCTGACGAGCAGGATTTCAAGATAATTACGCACCATTTTTCACCTATTGGGGGGGGGGGGGGGGGGGGGGG
>BQKZ01004687.1:19229-30477 GCA_036244855.1 Temnopleurus reevesii | reverse complement strand
AGAGAATTTTGCTGCCGCCCTCTTTGTTCGTTTACTTGTATTGCACTGAGTTTGTCGTCTGTATGTATCATAGACTTAGTGATTAGGTGTTTTTTGTGCGTTTATCGTCTTTTAGAGTTTAATAATGCGACAGCAGTGTAATTGTGAAGGTGAATAGATACCAGACAAACGCGTGAAGAAATTTTGAAATCTGATTTTGATCTCATCTCGGATAAACTCCGCCTGACGCATTAGATTGTGAGGCTTGGTTAAGCCTGCGCGTGAAACCGAGCAGACAGCATCAATCATCTACCCCAGCGAAGCCCCGGGACCCCGTTCCTTCGAATGCGCTAGTGCACCATACCTCCACGTACCACATAGTATACGCATGCATGATGCAACTTGCAAGCTCAAGTAGTGAAGACTTAAGACTGAACTTGTAAATAACGCTTACCTGGGCCCTTGAGGTGAGTCGATCATAAGGAAATTCATGATTCCTACATACAAGGCTCTCTATATCCTAATTTTAAGGATTAGGCCTATTTCACAGCACTTTCTTTCATCCACTCTTTTTGTGTAGATTGTTACTTTAAGTTTAACTTTGATTGAGTCAATTTTCCATCCACTGCATGATCAGGCCCAGAAATGTATTAAAAAAAATAATTATTTGATATTTCATACAACTGGTATTTGTACTTTGTTTGTCAGGGTCCTATAAAACATCAACTTTCTGCTCTAAAAATATTGGTAATCATATCAAATTATCATCTTTTTGCTCTAACTGTCTAAACAAATATTGATGTCATCTTCGTTTTAAAGCTGTCACTTACAGACTTATGCCTAGTTACAGGGGCGGGGCCACCTGAAAATTCCGAGGAAGGCTCTTGAGTTTTTCTCTTTCTTTTTTTATTCCAGATCTGAGTGTGAAGTTCAAGATTTCCTGTTACCTCAGATGCTCCATGCCAGCAGAATGAGAAGGATGACAATGACCACTTTCAGCTCCAAGTGCCCTCTCCTCTGGCACTCCTCTCCTACTTTGTGTATCCTGCAGGTGCTGAGACAACGCCCTTGGATATCAACGTCTTCATGGCATGGTAATACAGTCAGAGCTCTAAGCTTAAGACTGCATCAAAATGACCATATCCCTGATAAGGATTTTAGCCGTTCACATGCTCAGAGACTTGTACTAAATCGTAAAGATCTAGCCAGACCCTTTTCTACAAGTTGCTCTGTTAACTCTCGATACGCCAGAAGGTCACCAAAATGGCCTCAAAAGACAAACAAAGTTTCTGCAAGAGAGGAGGAGATAATATCTGAAGATGAGGGGCTCCAAGACTTTTTATCAACTCGCATTTCGCAGGAAAGGAGTGAAGAACTTGTCAACAATTTTGAAAAAGATCCTGGACTTGAAGGCACATATATCATTGGCAACAGTCACGCACAAAGAAGTTCAACAACCAAAAGGACTTCTGGACAAGCAACACATATGACTAGCAGTACCTCTCATCAAAGATTTCCCTCAGAAGATGAAATGCCTTCTCAAAGTTTTAAGGAACAAGATGGAACATCTTCCATTAGGGGTAAAGGAGTGAGCAAACCTAGATTTGGTAAAAGTGAGAAGCAGAAAAGGGAATTTGAATCTGGACCACCTAGATATTATGAGAAGTCAGAGGAACTAGATGAAACTGTTAGTTCTGACCTTCTTGATATGGATACTCCCAGGCAGCGTAGGAAGTCTATGACTCAAGGTTGGAGTAAACATCAATATGATGATGATGTTAACAGGTAAGTAACTCATTGCCTGCCATACACAGTGGAAACTAGGTAGTTATTTAGGGATATGATGTGACATTTCTTGTGATAGGAAGAGGTAATGATCAATGTGGTGTTTCACCAAGATACAAATTACAATAACAGATTGAAGAATGAATAGTATCATGGTCCTAAGCTACTGAAGCACTGTAGTGCATTAGAATTGTACTTCAAGACTCGTGTATAGATTGGTTTTGAAGATTTGTAGTAGAGGGTGTTAAAATCACTGTTTTACAGTATGAACTGGCATTCACAACATTTTTACCAATGTACTATTTAGCAATGTATCATATGAGCGATTTATCGTGTCCTGACATAGTATTCTATTTTATTCAAATGTAAAAAGGTTCTCATTATGATGGCACTGGAATTAAGATGCTTTTTTATGAAAAAAAAATATGCTAAATGTACTTACATATGACCACCAGCCTCGGTCATTTCAATTTTTTGGCTATATGAATTATCATTTTCTAGTAACTTAAATCAAATTCATACATCCACCTGGCTAACTTTAACATTTAGAGAAGTATAAGTGACACTTCTTTTGATTTTCTCTCTTATTTTACCCAGACCCCATTTTCAAAAGAAAACCAGGGATCACTTGACGGCTGCTCCCGGCCATGACGTCTTGTATGGGATCTCACCTTGCCTCCTAGCTCTCCAGCATGCCAGGAGAGAGGTCCACCAGCTCTACGTCACATCATCGTTTCAGAAGTCTGAAAGGTCAGAGGTCAAAGAGATACTCTCCTTGGTGGATGAGAGAGGACTGAAGATGTGGCACACAAACAGACGAGTGCTGGATAAGTTTTCAGAGCAAAGGCCCCATCAGGTAAGACAGTAGTGATTTTTGTCAATGTTGAATTGGTTTTCTTTGAGGAGAAAAGTGAGGACAGCTGTATGTTCAAAGTTGTAATTCCATATTACACATTCAGTGATAAATAAAGAACAACAACAAGCAGTCTAGGTTTCTCAAAGACCCAGGATAGGAGCATCATGATGGATGCATTAGATATCAACTATAGCATTCTATGACCTTGGGAAGAAACCTGGTAATTCAAAGCTAGCTAGTTTAATTAATTTGTTGTGAATCAGTGGGAATTATTGGCACAAATAAATGAAAAGGATCCAGGACATGTTGATACAATATTAATTAGAACAATGCTTCCTTGTCGTTCATTGATGGAACTTTAAAAACTTGGATTATATGTATTAAAGTATTAAATAGGGAGTCCATTGTGAAGCCCTCTGAACGAAAGCCTTGATTCTCAGCTGCACGATCATATTTAAATTTAATAAAATCAGGAAAGGGAGGTTGTAGTGATGAGATGAAAAATATGCTTGCAGCTTGCAGCTGATTCCTAATATCTATCTTTGTCTTGTTCAATTACACACAAAATATTGACAATGGGGCTGGGGGATGGGAGTGGGCAACTTCTAATGCATAATTTGTACCTCAGTATGTTATATTGTTGAATGTTACAATAACCTGTTGAATTGTGCAGTATATTACAAAAATGTATATCTTTGTTATACCTGCCATCAGCCCGGAAAGGCGCCATGGGACTGGTTATGAACGTAAACTAGCACTTGTTTCAAATAAATGCTTGATGAAATCAATGTTATATTTTTTCACCAGGGTGTTTGCATGGAGACCAGCCGTCTGTACTTTACCCCTCTTGATGATAATGAAGAAGATAGATGTCTGGATCTTCCTACATCTTCAGTAAGACTGATTCTGGACCAAATCAAGGTGAGAGGACACAAGTCTGCAAAATGGTGACTTTTAATGATAATAAAAAAAAATAAACAAGAAATCTGTTTTGAAATGAGAACCATGCCATATTTTTGTGAAATTTGCACCAGAGTAAAATGGCATAATTCAATAGGGCTGTGTTTTATAAAGCTCTGTGAATGACTGGTGATCCTTTCTTGCACTAAATGATAACCTTTGTATGAGCATGTGAGAAAGGGTCACAAGTCAGCTATATGAAACAGGTCTCTGAATAGCCACTCTTTTGTTCTGTAATAACACCATTTTGTTTANGAGATACTCTCCTTGGTGGAGGAGAAAGGACTGAAGATGTGGCACACAAACAGACAAGTGTTGGATAAGTTTTCAGAGCAAAGGCCCCATCAGGTATTACAGTAGTGATTTTGCTCAAAGTTGAATTGTTTTTCCTTTTAGGGAAAAATGATGAAAGTTTTTGTTTAAGGTGGTAATTCCATATTACACCTTCAATGATAAATGAAGAAGAACAAAAAGCAGGAGGTTCATCAAAGACCCTGGACATGACTATCAACTACTCTAGGATTCAATACCCTGTGTAGAAACCTGCAATTCACAAAAAAATTGTTGTGAACCACAGATACCCATTGGCAATGATAAATGAAAAGAATTCAGACTACATGTATGTTAGGCCATGTTGATACAACACGGTTTAAAACAATATTTACTTGTCATCCAATGATGGAACATACTTGGGTATGAATCCTGATGTACTTGGATCATGTATTGAAGTATTGATTAGTGAGTCCATCATGGAGGCCACTGAAACAAAGGCCTCATTCTCAGCAGGATGATCATAGTTAACGGGGGGTTGAGGGAGGATGGATGAATAACCCATTCCAGTAACAATGATGACATGTCATTTTGTTTCGTTTACCAGGGTGTTTGCATGGAGACCAGCCGTCTGTACTTTAGCCGTCTTGATGATAATGAAGAAGATGAATGTCTGGATCTTCCTGTATCTTCTGTGAGACTGGTTCTGGACCAAATTAAGGTGAGAGGACACAGGTCTGCAAAATGGTGACTTTTAATAATAATAAAAAAAAAGAAGCAAGAACTCTGTTGTCAAATGAGAACCATGCCATATTTTTGTGAAATTTGCACCAGAGTAAAATGGCATAATTCAGTTGGGCTGTGTTTTATAAAGCTCTGTGAACGACTGGTGATCCTTTCTTGCACTAAATGATAACCTTTGTATGAGCATGTGAGAAAGGGTCACAAGTCAGCTATATGAAACAGGTCTCTGAATAGCCACTCTTTTGTTCTGTAATAACACCATTTTGTTTAAATCTTGGAATACCATATTTATAATCCTGCTAGTGCAGTGTACTGAACCCACCTCGTATAGACATCTCTGGAATTAAATTGTTCCATCAAACTGTGAAATTATTGAATATTCTTTAGATAATTGAATGATTCATATCACATTCTTCCATTGTAGGATCCAATGAACCTCGGAGCTCTTTTGCGATCAGCATATTTTCTGGGCATCGATAAAGTTATTGTCAGCAAGAAAAATTGGTAAGTCTTCGGTTAGTTATTTGACACAATGTTTTCATTTACATGAAAATTTAGGAATAATGAAATACTCCATTTATGTTACCTTTTGCTCATTGAAGTTCATCAGTTAGCCCTACCTGGCCTGGGAGGTGTTTCACCGAGATAAGAAAGACTTTACGCACGACTTTAAGTTCGACTGGTATCCCTTCTTGTGCGTAATGGTTCGCACTATTAGGTGCATTCAGCGCAAGAACTGATACCAGTCGTTCTTAAAGTCTTTCTTATCTTGGTGAAACACCTCCCTGGTTGGGGCAATTTGCCCGACCTCAATTTCGCACGTTTGTGACTCTTATCTTGCACAACTTTTGAGACCATTTACGCAACGACCGGGTATACGGTTTCAAATTTCACAGGATCTAAAGAAATTTGTCAGGCAAAGAATGGTTCAAAACATGATTTTACTCGCCAAGTCAGTGCAAATTGTTTTTCAATCAAATTCATAAATCTATGATTATTTTTTTTTCATCTGAACTGATGACATTACGCTATGCATTTTCAAAATAAACCAGGCCAAATAGGGGAAAAGGTGTTGACAGGTAATGAAAACTTCCCCAATTTAGTCTTCCAGATCATGTCTTGTTAAATGGCATTGGTATTTGGGTTTAATACTGTCCTCAATATGAATGATATTAGAAAACATCATGAGCGTATTGTACCATCTTATCTTTTTTAACAAGGAAAATAGAATAAGTTGTGATATATTCCACTCCTTGGTAGACGTGAACTTGATTCAGTCAACAGGGAGTGAAAGGGTTATGATGCAAAATGATGATTGTAGTGTAATGTAATGTAATGGCGTCAATTTCCTTCAGCAAGAAATTCATCCGCATTGTGCTGCACTCGACCCAGGTGATGTAAATGGGGATGGCAGGAAGAAATTCCTTGTAATGCGGAGCGCCATAATGGAGCGCCGTAAAGCTTTCAGCGTCATGAGCACCGATAAGGTGGCCCTGTGCACTATTATACAAGTACATGTAGCTACCATTATTATTTATTATTATTTTACTGTATAGCCCTTATATATTTATTCCATCTCTTTTTATCAGTTGTTCCCTGACGCCAGTCGTAAGCAAGGCCAGCAGTGGTGTCATGGAGATAATGCCTGTCTACACCAAAGCACACATCCCTGCTTATCTTGAGGTTAGTCATGGAGTTATTTTTTTTATTAATGGGGAATAAAAACCTATAAGTAAATATTTAAGAAGCTCTGAATTTCATATATTTCATATTATATAATGTTTTATTTGTGACAAAGTTTGATTAAATTTTTTTTAAATTAGTGGTCAATACAATGCATTGTAGATATTGTTAAAATCATTTTTAAATTTAGATTTGATAATAATAATAATAATGGTGGCTACTTGTATAGCGCATAGGTCCACCTTATTGGTGCTCATGGCGCTGAAAGCTTTATACTCACTATTACCCGGCTCTAGCTGGCAGCCTTTACGGCACTCCGCAATACAAGGAATTTCTTCCTGCCGTCCCCATTTGCTTGTATATTCATGATTGAAATGTATTTTTGTGCAGTAAGAATTGCTCATAGAATGGGATTATCCAACTTTTTAAAAGAGGGTAATAGATGAAATAAATAAAATATTTATAATCGTGGCTACTTGTAAAGCGCACAGGTCAAGCTTATTGGTACTCTTGGTATTAGCTCGTTATTATTCGGCTTTAGCTTGCAGCCACCACGACGCCTCGCATTCCCAAAAATACTCTTCCACTGTCCCCATTCACCTCACCTGGGTCAAGTGCAGCGCAATGTGGATACTTTCTTGCTGAAGAAAATTAACATGATGGATGGGATACGAACCTACAACCATCGGGTTGAAAGGTGAGGGACAGAACCGCTACACCATGATGATTCCACAAACTTTTCAAGCTTTTTGTCGTTACCTTTCCTTTATAGTGATTAACTTGTTGTTTTTGCAGATGGAGAGAAAGAAAGGATGGAACATTGTTGGTGCTTCTATTGATAGTTCCAGCTCCTCAGTTGATATCACACCTTGTCACAAGTTCAACCAATCAGGACCTGTTATTCTGGTAGTAGGTGAGGAAAGATGGATCTCCACGTTGTAATAATCCATTTTATACAGAGTGTATAAAAAAAGCTTTTAAAAAGTCTTTTGAAAAGACTGATGCGTCGTGGTGTGCGCCTGAAATCAAGCTGTTTGGGACAGCCATAGACTTGGGTTAGTTCCTGCCTGTGGGCTCGAAACCTGGTCACATACCGTCTTTTGGATGGAGACGTTAAGATGGCGATCCTCTTTCTCTCTTCTTCTTCTGGCGTAAATATTCAGAATTGAATGATACACGCCTCTAAACTACATCCTTTCCTTTCCTTTCTCAAAAATTCTGTTCAAAATATTTAAAGGATTTTTCCATGTTTATAGATGCTCAACTTGATGATTGCTTCCTTACGAATGTTATTATTATTATGACTTTGATTTCCTTCTCAAAGAAATTTTTCTACATTGTGCAGCACTCACTCTCTCAAAAACGCAAAAATAGCGACACATTAAAATGTCAAACTGGTATAAAAATGAGTGCATGCGAAAATATTCATTTGTAACCCCATGGATGTGATTTGAGCCAAGACCCTCTGCTTGAATGGCGAGAATCAGAACCACTGCAACATGACACTTGCACAGCCCAATTCTTTATTCACTAGGCATATATATTCTTTCTTCCTTTAATTTGTTACTGTTTCTCGACCCAGTTTGTTACCTGATATTTATTTTCCTTCACCATCTTTCTTTGCAGGAAATGAAGGTTTTGGTCTGAGTTCCGACATCAAGAAAGAGTGCTCGGAGTTCATCTCCATTCCAGCAGGAAGACAGCTGCATGCTGGGATTGACTCTCTCAATGTATCCGTAGCAACAGGTACAGTATACCTTCCTTATTTTATCTATCATGAGAATCAATCAGTTTTGAAAAGTCTTTATTTTGAAAATCAAACACCTTTTTATTGTCATGGAATGTTCATGGGAATCAATTTTATTTAAACTCAGAAATTAGTCATTGGCCTGAAATACTCTTTAAACATTGAAGATATGAAATAGGTAATTCTTAGATTTTTCCATCCTTCTAAAGGCCTTCTTCGCTCATTCCCACTGTTTGTCTCGCTTGCGTAGCAGAATGGAGACATAGGCGCCGCTTTTTCCAATGGCGGCGACAGCGATGGCGACGGCGGCGTCAACAATTTAGAATTGCTTTGAATAAAAAATCCCGATTTTCATTAGACTTGCACAATATATTCATTGGGTGGCCCAAATAGTGTAGAGCAATTTTCAGGTCATGATCAAGGTGAAAGGTCATCTGAGGTCAACTTTCCAAAATCGTAACCTGAAAACTTAACCTTGGCTCTTATTTCGAAACACCTTGCCCGATTTTCATCAAACTTGTACAATAGGTCCATTGGGTAGCTCAAATAGTATGGAACAATTTTAAGATCATGCTCAAGGTCAAAGGTCATCTGAGGTCAACTTTCCAAAATCGTAATCTGAAAACTTAACCTTGGCTTTTATTTCAAAACCCCTTGCCTGATTTTCATTAAACTTGCACAATAGGTCCATTTGGTAGCCCAAATAGTGCAGAACAATTCTTGGGTCATCATGGAAGTCAAAGGTCATCCGAGGTCAAATTTCGGAAATGTTAACCTGAAATCTTAACCTTGGCTCTTATTTCAAAACCCCTTGCCCGATTTTCATCAAACTTAACCATCTTTATAGAAATATGTCAAAAGCCCTATTGCTACAATTTACAAATCGTGCAAAGCAGGCGAAACTGCCGGGCGGCGTTTCACTTGTTCCTGGAACAGGTTATTTTTTCTACTCCATCTATTTCTCTTTATCAGTATTAGATTTTCCTCTCCCCCTCTATCCATTTCTCTCCCAGGCCAGCTATCCCATAGTATTTATATCTCAACAGCCTGTCTGTCTGTAATATGTTATGCATTCAGACATTCAACCAGTCTTCATTATCTTTTTTTTTACATTATTCCTTCTCTTCTCTGTCCTTTTTGACAATTTTTTTCACAGTTTTCAACCTACATTTATTCTTCATCCTCCTCTGGTGCAGTGAAACCTTGTCATGATAATGTCCTTGAAACCATGCAAATTATCTTTTAAATATATAAAGAATCTGGCTATATCAGACCATGGAGATGTATCACCAATTTACAAAAGACTTTAAAATCCACTTTAAGAACGACTGGTATCAGTTTTTGCTCTGAATATGCGCAATTATAATAATAATAATAATATATGCAATTTATATAGCTCACGTATCCACTCTCATTGTTGAGTGCTCAAGGCGCTTTACATTATTATTATCCTGACTTTAGCCCAGCAGCGACCAGCGCACCTGGTATTTCAAGGAATAAATATTCCTGCCAGGTACCCATTCACCTCACCTGGGTTGAGTGCAGCACAGTGTGGATAAATTTCTTGCTGAAAGAAATTGACGCCATAGGTGGCCGTGGGATTCGAACCTATAACCCTCTGGTTGAAAGGCGAGAGTCGCGACCACTACACCACGACGCCTAATATGCTTGATCATTGAGCACAAATCGTTTTTAAAGTATCTCATAACTCGTTGAAATGCCACCCAGGGTAGAGAAATCCAAAAATACAGTGATCTGGGGCCATAGTAATAACCACCAGGAACCATGTTTAATTTGACATTGTGAACTTGTGTCAACACATCAATCTTATATTAATTCTCTTTCTCTCCATCTCTCTTTCTTCTTTTAGGCATTTTGCTACATTGTCTGATGGGAAGGAAATAAACTCCAGCCTAAACCAACCAGTATGATCAGAGAAAAGCAGTTTACCGTGATGTTTGCAGAGCTACTAACTAGTAGAATTGTTCACGGAAAATACAATGTAGTATGGTACACTTAAAGGGGAACTTCCCTCTGACATTGATGTGTTGTCAGTAAATGAAGAAAAATAAGATGAGCAAACTGCAACTCAAATACTCTGTTCAAAAGTTTAGAATTATCTAAGTTTGCCTTTCCCCCACTAATTGGCATCCTTGAATTGCCAACTTTGGCACATATCAGTGATGTCATAAATGGAGAACTCCTCATTAACCATGTACATAAATTCATGAAAAATGGATCAATGTTCAATTTAGGAATCACCATCATTCTTTTTAGAATGATTGCAAAGCTGATATTTGCAGATTGTATTGGAATAAAAAAGTACAATTTTATCTACAAAAAGAAGAAAATTTGAAATTCTGTGTACAAAGTGAATGGATAGTTCTCTATGTTGGTAGCCTTGTGCATGAAGGTTGCCAACTCAAGGAGTCCATCAGGGGTGGAAAGTAAAATTCAAAAATTCATAATGGATCATCCGATTTTGCTAAAATTTTCACAGTTTGATCATCATATCTTTCTTCATGAACTGACGGTAAATTAATGTCTGGGATTTAATTTGATAATTCAGCCTTGAAAACAAAATTCGATATGATGATATAATATGTTGGAAAGTGAACAGAAGCTAAGAGAGGATTATTAATTTATTAATTTAGAATGAAACAAGGATTTTTATTCTAAATGTATAAGACTTTTCTGAATATGAGGTTGGAAGCTCTTTGTTTGTGCAATATTCAGAAAACTTAGCTAAACGTTATATCAGGTTTTTGGTAATGAAAGGAATATGCTATATACAGCATTGCACAAATTTGAGAAGACTGCTTAAAACCATTAATGAATAATTAATACATGAATGAGTATTGTGTTTTATGTCTAAACTCACAATATGTGATCATGATGAAGAACAAAAGAGAGCACGTTTCCCATTTTATACAAGATGTATAAATATTGAATTAAAATGAATATGAAATTTAAAAAAAATAAGTGTTGTTTAATTTCCTCTTTCTCTTTTTGCGTTGAAATTGAAAGTTCCTTTCAATTGTGTGCTGAAGATGTGCTAAAGCGAATGATGACTGTATCTCAGACAGATGCTCATAATGATTCTAACAAATTACATTCACTTTCGTTTTTTATCAAGCATCAAACAATTCAGACTGATGAGCATAAAGGATGCTAACGGGGTTGGCACTTGTCACATGAAAAAAAAAAAGAAGGGGGGGGGGGGG
>BQKZ01004687.1:0-16722 GCA_036244855.1 Temnopleurus reevesii | reverse complement strand
CCCCCCCCCCCCCCCCCCCCCCCCGATTTGGGGAATGTCCCTTTCTTTTGCGGACACGCCCATTTTACATCACCGCAACAGTCACGTGATGATAACACACGTTTGATAAGAACACCTGGCGGCTCAGCGGGCTCGATTTGTTTGCGAAGCCGACAGGCAGGGCCAGTTGCTCGTTGAATTTCCGCTCGCTGCGTGACACAACTCGCCTTACGTGCACGATTTCCCTGCAACTAAAAAACTGGGCTTACAGTACCGTACTTGATCGCAGGGAAAATTCTACTCTAAGGAATCAATATGAGTGGTCGAAGGGCATTGCATTTTGTCTTCAAAGTGGGAGACCGGACAGCCACTGCCAAATTCTACCGGGAAATACTGGGAATGAAGGTAAGATCTATTAAAAAAATGTTCAAACCAATTTTACACTAGTGCAGTAAACATTCAATGACATTTGAGTGAGTGAACAGCGATTGTAGTATTTTGATTAATCTGCTGAGTCATCTATCTAGACTTAGGGGGTGTTGCTCAAAATCAACCGCAAATCAACTGCAACTTTGAAGATTGCAACGCGCATTTTCATTTGCGCACGGTATGCGCATTTAACAAGACGCGCGTGAAACAATGATTTTGATTGTCACGTTCTGATCAACTGCAACTTGCGATCAATTGCTACTTTTGAGCAACATCCCCTTAGTAAGTTAGTCTAAGAGAGCATGCTATTCAGCTTTAATAGGAGAAGGCTCCTAATTAGATAAGATTTGTAAATTCTGCTCTGTATTTTTTTTGGGGGGGCTTAGATTATTTCATATGACACATGGGCGCTGATTAAATGAGTAAAGCAAATCTCGGTGTAGTCCGAAGGCTACGGGCTCTCCACTGCAGACTTGGCTGCATACCATACCAGCTTGCGTAACGGGAGCTGGTATGCAGCCAAGCTAAGTGGAGAGCTCAAAGCCTTCGGATTAATCTCGGTGCTTTATTTTTCAGACTGAACCTGAAATTGGCAATGTGAAATAATTGCTGATTATACAACCTTCAGACCATCTAGCTAATATACACCCTGTGGTGGTTTTATCCAACCCTATTCCAGTCTGATATAACTGGTAACCACATGCCTCACATGTTTCATTTAATCGCTTTGCTTTCTTTCCCTCTCGTTCCTTGCAAAACAATTAAATGAGACATTTGAGCATAGTTATGAGTCAAATTTGATCGCTATTCTGTATTCAGCTAGCAGCCCGTCGTCTATGGATTACACAAACAACCAGTGTATGTACTATGTACATATACTGTGCTAAAGTGCAATGGTTGTATCGGATTATAGGTTTGGATAGTACAAGTACAACCACACAAATGTGGCTTGATGGCCAGGATTACTTGAGATTTAATCACAAATCTCATGCCATTAATCTATTAAACATCAAAAAGCTCAAAACCACAAAATATGTTTTGGTAATTTAATTCATGTTAAATGTTGGCTGAGCTTGCTTTTCGGTGGGAGTTTCCTTGTTCTAAAGCATGATCAAGAAGAACTAAAAGGAAGGAATAGGTAGAGGAAGAAGAAGATAATGGATCAAATCTTGTTCGATTATCAAGAGTATGGAAATCAATCTGAACTTCACGTGCGATAACAACCCCTCCATTGTATGTACCCAATAGATGTCTGGGTAAGTCAAGGATATTGCACACTAAAGGGCATTCAAATATTTGTTATGTGCCATTCAAGCGCATTTGGTGCTGCTAGATTTGTCATTATTTCTTGTGTTGCCTTTTCTTGTACAAACAGTTCTTGAGACATGAAGAATTTGAAGAAGGCTGCAAAGCAACATGTAACGGGTAAGAAAGATTTTCTTTTCAATCAATCATCTAGGGATCCATATTATTCCAAGATCAAAGTTCAACTTGAAACCCAGAATCAGGTATTCATTTATCAATGGACAATTTAAAATATGAGCATATAAAAGCTATGGCGAGTGCCTAAACTGGTAGACCTATCTTGTCTTGTCTTGTCTTGGTTGAGTCGGCATATGCAGACTATAGCTGTACTCTGCCAACGTCTTGGGTTTATTATGGTGAGAACGCCTAGCAAGACGGATGCTATTTACTGGGCATTTTGATTCTTTAATTTTGATTTGAAAGTGTCTGTGTACCTGTGAAGTTGCTATCATAATTATAAGCCATGGAATTTTACTTTACCCAATGCTTGATAAAGTACTGTACATTGTATAAAACTTTTGACTGTCAAAATTTTGACTATAAAAAACTATTGCTAGAGTTTTTCTCTATCAATCTTTTGGCACAAGATTTTTGGGCTCACATTAAAAAAAAATCATTATCTTTGAATATTTAGAAAGGGAAAATACATCCTCTTCCCACATTTTGTGCCCCAGACATTGCTAGACTCATTTGTGTGATCAGTGATTATGTTTCCATTATATTTATTTCTCTGTCTTCCTTTCTCTCCTGTTCATTCCTCCCACTCCCCTTTCTCCTTTCCTGACTGCAGACCTTACGATGGTAAATGGAGCAAATCTATGGTTGGTTATGGCCCAGAGGATAGCCACTTTGTGACTGAACTCACTTACAACTATGGAGTGAAGAGCTATGAACTTGGAAATGACTTTTTGGTGAGTAGAAAATGTTTAAAGTAATGAAAAATATGCATAGCGCAGGTATGCACTCTGCAGAGTGCTCACGATGTTTTGCATTATTATTACCCAGTACTGGATTTTATTGTGTACATTATGGGGAAGTGAGTTAGGGGGGGGGGGGGGGGCTAGACCTCAGGCTAGGAGGTTGGGGTGCCATAGTTTAGAAAAAATAAGGGGCAAAAATTGATTTGAGGACTATTTATTTATTTTCTGGGCAATTTCGGAGGGGGCGGCAAATTTTGGTTGTTGCCTCCCTCTCCCCACTTCTGTTTGACAGCCATCTTCATTAGAGATGTGATTTTAGAAATGCAGGACTGTCAACATTGAAAGTAAGTTGTAATTGAGACTACATGCATCATTGGCCAAATGCTATAATCTAGTGACCAGTACAAATGAGTATAATCAATATAATTTAGAAATTCCTACAAATGAAAGAACATTTTGAGAGGTAGGAATAGCCAAAATGAATGAGTTTCACTCACCAAGGAGTTGGCAGCCCTGGAAATGATGCTAACTTTTTTTTTTTTATATATCTCCCTTTTAAAGCTCCATTCAATATAGGCTTCATTTTTGTGGATTTTAAGTGTTATTATTCAAGCGCTCCAAAAATGGCACATTTCAAGGTTATTGCAAGGTTTGGAACAAGTGGAAAAACAAACACTGAGACTGAGATGCATTCCTGCATTTAGTTTGTGTGTCCAGGAACACAGTACATAGAATGTCTGCTATTCATGAGCTCACAAGGCTAAATAAACATTTTGAGTGAACTGCCATGTCATTTAAACAACATTGCCAAAACCTAAAGAGATTGCAGTGCCAAGAATGTTAACGAGATATGTCTGCAATTCAATTTTAAATAGTATTTTTTGCTTTCCCTATATTGAAAACAAGGGAAATTCTAAATCAGGTTTTTAATGAGGTATTGTACAGATGATATTAGGGTGTTGCATGAAGGCGCTGGTTGAATGTTAACCTATGATGTGTCCTTCCAACAACCTAGCTCTCTCCATGATTTATCCATTTCTGTTGATTAAGGGATGTTTCTAGAAAGATGCGATGAATTAAAAATTAGTAGCAGATTAACCCTAACTTACCTGGGGGGGGGGGCCATAATGGCCCCCCCTGGACGCTTCGTTCCGTAAGTCCGCAACGCGAAATGCTATGACTTTTTATGACTTTTTTCTTTCACTTATCGCGCAACTTTTGAGACCAAATTTAGCGCACCCGCGTGTAAGGTCGCGAAGCCACGCCCCTTCGAAAAAAATTTGTCAAGCCCAAAATTGCTCAAAAACCTGGTTTTGTGTACAAATCCAATGGAAATTGGGATTTTGCAATAAATTCACATAAATTGCAATATTTTCACTAAAACTAATTGAAATAATTTAATATTAGTGTCTTCCTGGCTGAAAAGTAGTAGGGAATAATTTCCCACCAAAAAACAATGAAAAACAAAAGGTCGATAAAACAAAGAAATACATAAGAAATTACTAAAACAATAAAATACATAAGAAATGAAATGTGATACCAACATTTTTTTTTGTAATAATGTTAGGAATGATATTACAAAGCTATAGGGAAAAAAATCAGATATCAAGAAGCTCTAAATAGTGATTTGGAGCCAAAAATATGATTATATGCATAAATTAGCATAATTAATTAATAACAAATCCATAACAATATTTTTTAGAAATCTGAATATGCATTTATGTAGTTTACATGATACTCTATCCGTGTGCAAATTTTCACGGCGATTGCGCGATCCGCGGCCGAGATCTGAAGGGGGGGGGCCATAATGGCCCCCTCCCCCAGGAATATCACCTCTCGAAATAGCCCAGGTAAGTTAGGGTTAAAGCAACTGTTATCATCTTTGCACAATCTGCACTTCTAAAAATTCACAGTTGAAACAATTATTTTAATTTTGGCATGCTGATCAACAGCAACTTGCTAATGTTCCAACCTCTCTAGCAACATGCTCCCTTAGACTTAAGATTTCCCTCTTATTCTATATTCTTACTGTCAGCCAGTCAAATACAATTTTGTTATATATTACTCCTCCCTAGGGTATTACAATTCAATCTAGCGATGCGGTTGCCAACATGAAGAAAGCTAATTGGTCTTTGACCATCGAGTCTGAGGGTGTATACTCTGTCCAGGCTCCAGGAGGATACAGGTTCTATCTCATCGATAAACCAAGACCAGCTGGAGGTAAATATAAAATATATTGATACCCTGTAATAAAGCGGTCAATTATAAGATGAAGAAAGCTAAATGGTCTTTGACTATTGAGTCTGAGGGTGTGTACTCTGTACAGGCTCCAGGAGGGTATAGGTTCTATCTAATTGACATTAAATAAGGAAATTTGTGATTTTACTAAAAATGTTTCACACATATTTCAAAGAATATGTTCATAAGTCATGAATTTATATTCTTTATTCTCCAACTAGG
Source organism: Temnopleurus reevesii (assembly GCA_036244855.1). Taxonomy (NCBI): domain Eukaryota; kingdom Metazoa; phylum Echinodermata; class Echinoidea; order Temnopleuroida; family Temnopleuridae; genus Temnopleurus; species Temnopleurus reevesii. The sequence goes on along the minus strand of BQKZ01004687.1, from coordinate 11,629 downwards.
TAAACATGGAACAGATGAGAGTGCTGTGATGTTTTTCATATCTCTTTGTAACCTATCACAACCGTCTCATTTGTGTACGTTAGTAGGGGAAAAGAGGATCTATGATTTTTTTTTCAAAGATGGATTTTTTTCTTTTAATTATGTGTGAGGAGGGGGCGGGCAGCCCTATTAAAATTTGGAGAAGGTGAGAAGGAATAAAAGTTGAGGGGGCACAAAAAGTTAAGGGTTTTTTTTGTTTTTTCTTTTGTTTATCTTGTTAACTGACCAACAAGATGTGAAGACCAATTTTTCATATGTCAAAAAATTGTAAAACACATTTCCGGCCCCTGTTCAAGTGCAATTCTGGCTATGTGCCTGAACAAAATGACTAATTGAACTCCAAATTTTATTATTGAATTGTAATAATGAAATTCTATTTGCCCATTTGGATTGAGGGGCGGACAGCCACTGAGCAGCACCTGTTTGATGTTGCTCTTTCCTTTTGTTGCAGGAATTATTGTGTCTTTTTATATTATATGGCTGGGAATCTAACCTGATCTGCCGCCTCCCCCCNGTCGCCCCTGTTAAAATTTGGAGCAGAAAAGAAGAAATAGAAGTTGAGAACCCTTTTGTTGTGTTTTCTTTTGTTTGGCTTGTCAACCCACTAACAGGATGTGAAGACCATTATTTTCCACCTTTTGCTTGAAAAAATGATTAATTCAACTCCAAATTTTATTATTGAATTATTGATGAAATTCTATTTGCCCATTTGGATCGTGGGCCCACTAACCACCAAGCAGCAACAGTTGAATAATGCTCCATCCCTTTTTGTTGAATTCGAAACTGGATAGCAGCATTCCCAGTGTCTTTTTATATGACATGGCAATTGAAACTCCAGTTTCTTCTTGAATCTATGAAATATAAATTAATTTGAAATCCAAGTCATACTCAAATATATTTTTTCTTTGCAGATCCTGTTCAAAAAGTGTCAATCGGTGTTTCAAATTTGCAAAAATCAGTTGGTAAGTAAACAAATTTCTTTTATTTGGAGCTCCACTTGGATATTATAATTTTCTCTTGAAAGATAGAATTGTTATAGGACCTTATTCCATAGGTTCTTACGGATGTTGGAATGTGAGTAGGATTAGGCAGACCTTTTGAAAGTTATTCTATGATTTAGTTGCCGCAATGTGTCCGGGAAGGGGGATGAGGTCCTTTGGAAATGAGACAACTGATAACTTGTAATGCGAAAGAAAGAACAATTTAAAAACATTTAAGATCAAATTGTAAAAATGAAAATGTGTCTTGTGTGATTTCTCATTATATCTTGATATCAAATCTCAAAGCCACTATTTCTCTCTCCAGATTACTGGACCAAAATTTGTGGCATGACGCTTCATGAACAAACTGAGAACAGCGCCCTCTTGGGATTTGGAGAGGGTCAGTGTAAGTTGGAGCTGCTAGATCAGGGATGTGCAATCGATCACAAGACAGCGTTTGGAAGGGTGGCATTCTCTTGTCCAAGAGAACAGGTATGTGCCCATTTTACTATTAAATTTATTCCTTTCTTCCATTATTCTTTTTTTTAATATATATATATTTTTTTAAAATATTTTTTCTTTTCGAAATAGTGTTATTTCACAAATAATTGAGAAATAAAACATACAGCATTTTTATTCCAAATTTCAGCAGACCAGCATGATATTGAATGCTAATTTGGCCATTTTATGAAGTATTTAAAGAAAGCCCCACACCAAAAATATAGAACTATTGTATCGAGACAGACAAATGTGAAATGAATAAATGTATTTTTTTGTGCAACTCTGCTTGCATCCTGCACAGTCCCCATTAATTACTTACACATAGTTTCCCTTTTCTCTGTTTTTTGTTTGAAATATGATAATTTTTTAATTTCATTTCTAAATTTTTTACTGTTGCTGTTGTTGCATGGGTATAACATGGCTCCTCAAATTCTGCAAGTCAAGAGTATACATTATCTTGTCAGATTGGGCAGTCTGTCCAATGATTCTGTTGAAATTATCATTCCCATCTTATTTTGTTTCTTTTATTTTCCTCTTCTTCAAGCTGCCAGGGATTGAAGCAGCTAGTAAAGATGCCGGTCAAACCATCATAACACCACTGATCAGTCTGGACACTCCCGGCAAGGCTACCGTTGAAGTGGTCATCCTTGCAGACCCTGTAAGTTTCAATGTCCTTTTAAAATAAATTAAAATGCAATTTATCAATTAAGTGCAGCTATAGCCCAAAAGTTATGAAATGCTTTCCTGAAGAGCTATCAAACTGTACACTGTAGGTATTTTTTCTGTTAGGCTAAGTGCTACAGAAAGTGAGATTTTTAAGTGTGTAAGTGATTGTTTAAAAGTAGACCATGAATTTATGAATACTCGTAAGGCAATCAATTTTCCTTACATCATATTTTCTGTAACTCCTTGAACCTAAATACTGTTCTTTGATTGATTACCATTATTTATCTTTAAGAGTGTACCCAGATTTCACTTTCAGCTATTGTAGGATCTTATTGTTAATGAGATGATGTCTTTGTCAACTTAAATGATTAAGGGGGTGTTGTTCAAAAGTTGAAGTTATTCGGAACGTCTCGTGCATGTCTTGTTAAAAGTGCATATCAATCATGCATGAATGAAAATGCATGTTACAATTTGTAATTTATTTGCAGTTGATTTATGATCAATTGCAGCTTTTGGACAACACCCCCATAGATATCATCTGTACTCTCAATTTACAATATGAATGGATGTATTAAATAATATTAAAAGTGAAATATCTCCTACAGCACAGTGAGAAAAGAACATATATGTATCACCTTAGAGACCAAGACACAGAATTAAGTTACCTTTAACTTCACAGCGACTGAAGTATGTCAGTTTGGACTGTTCTAAATAATTCTTATTGTCTAACATAGGATGGTCATGAGATCTGTTTTGTTGGAGATGAAGCGTTCAGGGAACTCTCCCAAGTCGACCCCAAGGCTGACAGCTTACTGGACGAGGTGAGACATTCTTTAGGGACCAAACAATAGATGAAATTTATATAGCATATTTATCCTCTCTGTAGAGTGTTCGATACTCTTTGTATTGTTATTACCCAGGCTTTAGCTTGGCGTACACCAGTGCACTGGGTATTTCAAGGAATAAATACTCCTGCCAGGTACCCTTGAGTTGAGTGCAGCACAATGTGGATGAGTTTGTTTGCTGAAGGAAATTAATGCCATGGGTGGGATTTGAACCTATGACCCTCTGGCTCTAAAACGAGAGTTAGAACCACTACAATACGGCGTCTCCACAGGCATGTTTATTATTCTTATGTGAGGATTGCGTTTGTGCACATATGGATTCAAAAGAGCTACTCATTCCACAAAGGACTATTGTACTGATTTTTAATGAGATTGCTTGCCCCGGAAAGCTTCTTCAATGTGCATTGAGCATTCTATAGGGTTGTCCTGTATGAATTACTATTATTTTGCTTACAGTACCATTTCCTTATTCTAAAGGACACTTGCAATGATAAAACTTGTTCAAAAATACCTCAGCATAGACTGGCTCATAGTCCAGTATCCAAAGATTAAAATTTTATCATAGTTTGTTTGGCACATCCCCCCAATGCTTGTCCTAATACCTAAGCCCGTGCAAGGTCACACAGAGAATAGATTTGGGTCTGGTCAAACCATTGTATTTCTGTTGTTCGTTAAAAAGAAATGTTCATAATTTATGATCGTGATAACTAGCTCAGTGTGACATCAAACTGTGGTTCGCTTCTGCTCCCAGCACAGAGCAAACATATATTTTAAAAGTGGTTAAAAATACATATCTAGGAATTCCCATATTTCAGACATCCTCACTCTTAAATTTCCTGAAGATTCTGTTCAGCCTGAGCTTATGACTAGCAGCCAAAGCTTCAAGCAAGAATGATATATACAGATTTATAAACCATCTGTAAAATTTGTCTCCATGCCCTGCGATGTTGTAAACCTCGTTCTATGGCACTGGAATTAAATAAGTCAATACTCATTCCCTTTTCCGATTTTTTTGTATGATTTTAGGCTGTAGCTGCAGACAAAAGTGATGAATGGTTCGCGAAGAAGCAAGCCAAGGAACAGGCAAAGACTGGGAAGCAGTGGACGCCTGGATCGTAGAAGTGACTCATCATTCCTTACCACAGGGTATATCTGTGTTCTTCAAATTGGCAACTACGTAAGAAATGGCCTACAGACGGTAAAAATCATGAGTTGAAATTAGCCTCATGTATTCAATATTAGCCAATAGATGGGAGTTGTCTACTGATGATTCTCATTTATAGTGAGCTATGAACTGGAGATTTTAAGACATTCTTATGCCATATTAGTATTCAGTTGCATTTTCTTTTATAGTTTTCTACTGCCAAACTAAGGTTTTTAAATTGATTTGAAACTAATTATTGAATTGATATGGAATAGTTTTGTTTTGTAACATGTTTTTGTTGTTTGTTTTAATTCATAAATGAACTATACTCCCTTTTTTATTTTATGTGTGCGAAGCACAATGTGATATGACTATTTTTCCCCTAATATATTTTTGGTTTAAACCTCTAATATTCAGTACTTGTGTTAACATGTTGTGTAATTATTAGAAAGGGAATTTGGATGGTGATTATGTCAAAAGAAATATATACAGTTTAAGTACTTTCCAGAATATGTATTTTAATAATCTCCTTTATTTGGACAGAAGCAAATCATGATTGCATAATTAGTCAATGATTCTGTTCAACTATTTTGACCTTTGATGTGACATTGAATCAATTTCAGCACTTGGCAGTCATGACAACATTTTTGAAAAGTTGTTGATAATATTTCAAATTACTTAAGGATCTAGAAAATTGTTTCTTGTGCCAGATTATCAGTCCAATTCGTTTTCAGTCCTTTGTTTAATTGGTGTGTTCTAGTAAGGGGTTTTGCAAGATAGCTACAATCTTGATCAGTAAATCAAAATAATTGCTCCTCTTTTGGAGTGTAGATAAAACGTTGCAATTGATATCAAGTTGCAATCGAAATCATTGTTCCATGTGAGTCCTAGAAAACTGCGCAAAAACAAAAATACATGTGTGTTTTACCTTGCAGCTGATTCAGGTGATTTGGAATATCAATTGTAACCTTCTAGTAACATCCCCATGATATATTCTTAAAGCACAGACCATGTGTAAGCCAAAATGCATGATTCAATGTGGAATTGATTTGCAATTGGTTACAATTTTCTTGCAAACTGACAATAGTAGATCACACATTTGGCTGAGCCTGTCATCAATGTTCTAATTGTATCATGTGCCTTAAATGCAATTAGATACAGTCTAACCTTGTTATAAAGAGGTCGTTGTAAAGAGGAATTACCTCTTTATATTGAAACCTTTTTATATTAGGGTCAAAATACAATTAAATACAAAGAGATGGTACCAGGAAAGCTACCTTGTCATAACGAAGTCTCGTTATATCAGTGCTCTTTATAACGAGATTTGACTGTATTATCTTTTTTTTATTCGGAAGAGGATTTAGTGAAAAGCACTGCAATAATGGTTTCTGCCATTTTTTGCTTTGGGACAGGTCCAATGTGCATTGAGGCTGTCATTATTTGCTTGCAGCTGTTTTATTTTCTGCAACTCTGCATTTCTGCATTTTAAAGATAAAGAATGATATGTGGAATATGAAATATGTTTGTCAACTTTAAAATAAATTTTCTTAATTTATTTAATGTCAGTAAGTACAGGGGCACAATGAATATTGATAGAACAATTCACTAGCATGCTCCAGATCATTCAACAAATAGATTTGCCAGATAATATATTGAAATTATGTCATATGACGTTAAGAGAATGTAGATTACAAGTGCTTGTACTAAACTGCCAAGAGAATATTGAATTTCTATGGTACGGTGTAGTCCTTCTTTTCACTTCAATATTGATCCAGCAGTAGATGAATGCCTGTGCAATCATAGAAAACTTTGATAATAATGATCATGCACACGTAAAATAAATTTTTATTCATAGATAAAATTATGGTCAGATTTTCTTTTCTTTAATAGTTGTAAAGTATGTGGTGCTTTTGGAAATGCATTTTGGTGGGAATACAATACATAATTACTGTAGATATCTGTTGTATAAAGACAAGTGAAATGAATCTAAACTTTACAGGCATTTTGCCAACTGAACGCAGACTTCTATATGAAACAGAAAAATCAGAATCATAAAGAGAGGATTCTTTGAAAAGGTTGAGGCAAAAATCTTACCAAAGGTGTATTTATAAGCCAATATTCTAGTGGATTGGGATCAATTTTACATTTTAGCATGTGGTTATTTTTACATTATGAACGGTGTTCATACAAATGAATGTACATAATATTAATACTTAATACAAACTTTGCCAAGTTCAGCATCATGAAATTAGTGAAAACAAAAACATAAAACTTTCAGTTCTTACAGCAATGCCTTAACAAAAAGTAGATTTTCCAGTCACTCAAGAGTGAATGAAGTGAAAATAAAAACATCTTGTTTTAGCATTTTTGCCAATTAGTTGATGCATTTTCATTCTTGTCAGATCTCCCATACCGAATGATTCAATGCAAAAACATCACTCTCCTGGGGAATATCATAATTGCTTGCAATAAAATAACCATCCTGGAGACCATTCTGGTTACGTTCCAACACTCCTAAGAACTGGGACCTGAGTATTTTTACCCAGTTGAGTTGTCAAGTTTGTTACAGTGATGCAAGATTGGGAATTGTAAGATATGTTTAACCCTGAACACAATACATCAGAACTAAATTTCTTATTGGTCTTGTTTCATGTTCTTTTATTCAGTTGCTGTCTCTCACCCATCTTTTCTTCATGAGTCAAGCAATTTTTACGTTTCATCTTCAAATATAAACTGTTTGATTTCTGGTATTATTTATAACTATGCGACACAATTACTTTCAACTCAAGTAGTATTTCTTGTCAATAAAAGCATGTAGTGCTAAAACAGTGGCATCAACAACTTTAATATAATACCACTTAATCTTACAATACTTTTCTCTCCATCTTTCCTTCCATGCTGCTATAGCATGTTCGTTACCAAGAATTTTCCTTCTTTCTTTGCAATATGTAAGAGCATTTATCTTCTGCCTATTCTATCTGGTTGCAAGTAGCCAACTTGATATTTCGTTACTTCTATTAGTCTCCTTTTCATGTGAACATGCGAATGGCAATAAATTCTTGCTTACTTAATGATAAATTTGATGTGAGAAGTTTCATTCAAGACTTCTTGACATTTCAGAGCCATCCTGTCAATTTGTAGCTTCTCAAGTATTTTGACTTTTGGGTGTATACTTGGTAATGTTTTCTCTTTTCCATATATCTGACGGTGTTTTTCTAGTAATTAAAACTTAGAAATCCGCATTTATTGTGGATGATAAATCATTCTTATCGAGTAGAGATAAAGCTTTGCTCAGAAGACAACGAAGGGTGAAGCAGGACATCAACCGAGCCCGACTGATGCTCTGGGGTGACCACGGGGGATCCAGGATCAGTGCTCTTTGCCTGCCATCTCCAGTCGTTCTTGGATGAATTCCTCGTCTTCACCTCTCGTCTCTCGATGGTCTTGATGACCTTTGACCTGATGTCGTCTGGCGTGAGTGGAAGAGAGTCATCGAGACCGCTGCTGGCGATGCGTTCCATATCTGCAGATATTTCGCCCTCGTCTCTACAGTTTGTTTGAAGAGGCATTTGAACATTTTAAAAAAACCGGAAGACAAAAATGATGATTAGCTTGCAGCATGATGCATATAATCAATTTGAAGATAGAATCAGTTCCCATTCTAAGATGGAACCCAGAAGATGGTAATCGGAAAAAAAGAACCACCTGTTTCTGCTGGGGAAATTACTTCCGTACATCAAAAAGGGAATTAACTAGGGGCGATGTCACAGTCTGTGAAAATCACAGAGGATACTAGGGCTTCGATTCATCCATGTGCATTAAGTAAGGCAGTGACCAATTTTTGTCTTCCTCCTTGGGCAGTCTTTATTGTTTAATTTGCTTCAAGGAATTGCTATCTAATGAAGATGTGGACTTGTTCTCTGATGAAAGAATAATTTTCTCAAACTTTCGATCAATTTCTTTAAAAAAAAAAAAAGTTGAATTTCTGTGCCCACATAATAGTCATAAGGAATCCAGGACTCTTTTGGTCAAATGAATTTGCAAAAATAGCAAAATAGGTTGGAATCTACACCAGGGCCCCGTAACATATAGGTTTGCATTTAATCACTATTTGATTTTTTGATCAATTGCAAACTTTAGTACATTATTTGCCATAGACTTGCGATTGATATCAATCGCTATCAGATTATCAATTATAGCAAAACTTTATGTTACGGGGCCCAGAAGGATGCTAAGCATCACTATAAAATTGCAGTCAAACATGTTCATGTTACTGAATGTTCTCGAACATGTAACATGCACAGATTTGGGTGTACATGCATTTATAGCCTGGTGCCAAAGTTCATGCTGAAGAATAACTTCTCATATAAGTCAGCTTGGTCATTTCTTTCCTTTTGTCTGTTAGCTGTGCACCAGTGCAATCGGCGTGTACACTATTATCTCTATGATGTCAAAGTTTTTTTTTTTTTTATTATTACATTGGCTCTGGATTAATCCTTCATCAAATCCATCACTTTCGCTTACCCGATCGATGGCGGTATGATGTTTACAGCCACAGGAGACTTTGGGCGCAGTTTGGCAGTAACCACACTGCCTTGCTGAGCTGCCACCAATTTCTTCTTGGACATAGTTTTCACTTGTTTCTGTTGGAAAATGTAAAAATGAGAAGCTCAATGGTTACTGGTTTTACGAACTGGGGGCATTGACGTTTCATAAACCGTTGTGAAAATCAAGTTAAAACAGACAAAATAATAGTCGCAAAATTGTATCTTGCAAGATCATCTTTTCAATTTGTGAGTGGTGGTATGAACAGATTAAACTTGTATTATCTAATGGTAGGCCTAAATAGTAATCCGAAAATATTTTTACTGTGTACTTTATTTTGTCATCTTCACAAAAACCTCCATATAAACATTATTCTCACGCACTCTCTTAAATCACAATATTTAAGCTGATCGCTTGGCGAGGAAGGTCAAATCCATGTGATTTGGGGAATGACTCTTTCTATATAGGTGGATTCGGGGGGGGGGGGGGGGGGGGGCGCACAAAGGGCAGTTTTCCGCTTCGGGCCGCGGAACACTTCATAGCTTCATCAAGCATCTTTTTTTTGTGCTTCACAAAGTCATTGGCAGTTACAAATCACCTTCCCCAACCACCCTCCTAAAATGAAAATCTAATTTCGCCAGTATCCTTCTCTAACCAGTAGGTTAACTTTATTTTCTGTAGTTGCATCTCTGTATTGCGCTCACCATATGTTGATGGAACGCCTCAACTAGCAGGACATCATTACACATGAACTCGGCCAGTCCAAGATACGTCATGGCGTTGAAGTCATTGATTGTCCCTCCACAGCCGAGTCGGTTGGTAACCATGGTCGAATCGCAGCCAAGCTTCTTGATGAAGGTGACGATTCGACGGAACAGGGTGTCCAGATCCTTGCGGATTAGTTTGTAACGGCTCTGTGCCGCATCTGCGAGGTGCGTTGTTTCCGTAGCGTTTGTCTAGAAGTGAAGAAAAAAAACACAAAAAAACAATGAAGCAATAAATTTGCTTCCATGATTTAGCTTACTCTGTTCGTGAGAAAAAAAAAAGATTTGCGAAATTACACATGCCCATTTTTATTAATCATCTATATAGAGTTACTGAATATAGGTATTATCATTTTTTTCCAAGATGTTGTGGAAGAAACTTGGGTTTGTGGTATAGACTTGATGATTATGATTATTGTTAGTTACTTTGATTAGAATGGCCATCATCATCATCATCATCATCATCATCACCATCATCAACATCATCATCATTATTACTGTTGTTAAGAGTTAAATGGAGCATCGTTCATTATACTTTTAATTGTCCTTCACGTTTTTAATTTGGCGCCATTTACCTCGAGATCCTTCATGATAGTGGCGCGTCTCCCTTCCAGCTGAACCCCCTGGTCAAGAAACAGCTTCATATCCCGTTTCAACGACTGATTCCTCAAGGTGAACGCCTCGACGTCGCAGTCCAATTCACTCTTGTAGTTGAAGAGCGCGAAGGAGACACCTTCTTGTTGGAGGAATTCGTGGACGAGTTTGTCGAGGTCGGCCTCGCCAGCGTAGATCTTTAGACGCTCGAAGACCGATTGGTAGCCTTTGATTTCTTCTTGGTGTAGACATGTCTTACTGCTCTGAGCTATGGATGGGATCAATGGGTCAATGTAGTAATAGATTCAAATTTACGCACGTTACTTGCCAACGAACGTAATTAATTAGTATTTCGTAAACCGGTTAAGCCCCATCAGTCACATGGAAGCCCCGACTGAAGACGATTCATCACGACTCTTTGTTCGAAGACTATTAACTGTTAATTTAACTGAACGAAGAGTCATGGTGAATCGAGTTGAAACGGCCAATGGAGGCAAAGAAATCCCAGCATAGCAACAACTCAAAGGGCGGCCTATTGAAATGTGTGTTAATTCTATAGCACACATTTCTATGAAAGTGTTCCTGGATTCGTGCAACATTACCCTTTGCCTACCGACAATCCGTGAAAAGACGGACGATTATGTCCCCCCCCCCCAAAAAAAAAAAACCCCGATATGCAAATATATAAATACCTAGTTTCTGTTTCATCCTCTCTGAGGCGGCCTTGAGTAGATGCGACCTATCCTGTGTCTTGAGGTTCATGAAATCCTTCAACCTCTGATCATGGGCTAGCACACGAGTGAGATCTTTGACCTCGTTGTTATAGGCGACCTCGTCCTTGTCGTTCCTCTCCCTGATCGTCGACATCCGAGCTAGACACTCCTCCCTGTCAACGAACATCGAGATGATTCACAAAAATAAGAATAAAAACACGATATAAACTATTTCCGAAAAGTTAACTAGAACGCAGACAATAGGTCCATACACTGTGTATTCAAGTGTGCGGACGCAACAATGACAAGCCGGTAAAGAATTCAATAGCATTACAAAGAGCATTGAAATTGTGTTCGACTTAACTTTTCGAAAATACTTTATATCGTGTTTAAATTTAAAAAAAAAATGATTTTCCTGATCGCTAACCTCCAAGCTTGACACTCCTCCCAGCCAATGAGCGTCGAAATGATTCATAAATATAAAAATAAATTTAAAAAATACGAATTCCCTGACCGTTGACCTCCGAGCTTGACACTCAACTACAAGAAAAAGATCACTGATTTGCCTGATCGCTGACGTTAATGGTTGACATTCCACCCTGTCAACGATCATCGAGATGATTTATTATAAAATAACAAATTTGGCTTATCACTGATGTCCCAACTAGACTGTCTACCGACACTGAGATGTTGAATAAAAACATCGATTTGCTGATCATCAACATCCGAGATAGACACTCCTGTCTGTCAACGAACATCGAGATGATTCACGAAAAAAAAGGTTAATTTCCCTGATCGTTGACATCCGAGCTAGACACTCCTCCTGTCAACGAATATC
>BQKZ01004686.1:22713-33745 GCA_036244855.1 Temnopleurus reevesii | reverse complement strand
CTCTCTCTCCATACTCTTCCCTGATCATTGCCCCTATTGTCAGTAGCGTGTCGAAGAGTCATTGCACCCAATTTCATAGGAGATTACATTCTAATGGACAAAATAATCCGATGAAAAATTGATTTTCATATTTCAAAACCACACGGAGACCACACTGAAAATGATCTCCCTAAACACTGTGATGTTACGATTTGAAGGTGCTGAGCGAGAAATTAAATGGATTCTTTTGATCAATGTTGATCACTGAATTTTATTTGCCTTCTAGCAAAGATACTATAGCATTTTATTTAAGTAAACATGAATATTGGAATATATGTGCATGGAATTACAATTTACATTTGGTTATTAATTCGGTTGCTTAGTACAACGTTGACCAACGTTGAAGGCGTTTGCCAAGGGCTCGCCATACGCACGCATTAATTAGCGTTATTCATTCGTATTTACGAGTTCACATTGCGTTATGAATGCTAGGGAGACATTACTTGAAAACGCTAAGGTGTATAAGACAGTCAGCCTTTTTGCTAAACTGGATTGCAAGAATCGAGAGATTAGAATATCCATCATTTATAGATGATAAAACGAGAGGTAATTGCAAAAGGGGGTGGAATAGGAAACGGTGATCAATTAGTTGATGATGAAAGACTGGGTCTCATCCCATCTCTGGGTCATCGTCATCGGTTTTTGAAACTGAGTCACCCAATTTAAGGGCGATTCTTTTAATAAGAATTGGCTTGGCCCACCGCAGGATGAGTATTTTTGGTCTGAGGAAAGCCATCAATTTGTGCGTGATTGTGCGTGGAGAGAGCGCTAATGTAAGATGAATAAGTATGCACTGTGAGTAGGAGGAACAACGGCAGTGGACAAAGTAAACAACTACATTCGAACATTCACAATAGATCTATGACAACAAAGGACCCGGGTGCGACTCTTGTTCAATATTTTTTTTACAAAGAAGGAGAGGGATAGAAATGTCTTTTGTGTCCATCTACCTATTGTTAAGGATTGAATAGTGTTGCTTAATTTGTCCCAGGCATTAGTCCCTTCTGTTCACAGTGATGATACTAGATTTAGGATAAACTGCTAGATTGGGAGCAGATTGAAGGGACACAGGATTGGGACAAAATAAAGTTAAATCAAGCATTGTTTTCAAGTATTCACATTAGCTTGATGTACGCGAAAGACATTTTCTTCCCCCTCATTATGCGGAGAAATGTCGAACAGGCGTCACACTAAATCAGAGAATAAAAAAGGGAGGCTATTTCCTTTCGTTAATGTCCCGGTCACATAGGGCCCCGGAAGCAACACGATTCACCCCGACTCGTTGTTCTGAGGCAGTTAACTGTGAATTAACAAAGAGCCAGGGTGAATCGTGTTGCTTCCGGGATCCTATGTGACCGGGGCTTAAGGCTTGAATTCAGTTCATGGAAAGTCCTTGGCCATTAGCTCCAGTTATTCCGGTCCAGGTTCAATACTATTTTCGGTGATACTGTTGTCCAGTTAAAGTGATCACGAGATGCTAGCCGAAGCTCCCCACAGATGTTTACTATTATTATATTGCTTGAGTCTTGAAATATACAGGACGAATGAACTTACAAAATTCATGAGACAAGGTTTAGAATTATAAATACGCCACCGGCTCAATTTAACTAAATTTTATTTATTTCTCTACTGTGTTATTCACTTTCCTTATATCCGTATATACATGATAATAAAATAAATAGATGATTTATATAACGCAGTCACTAGGATATACTCTACTACGGTGTGACGTTAGGGCCTATGAATATTGTTACTAAAATAATGCATACATCATGTACATGTACAATGTATTATTGAAAAGCTTTAGTCATATCCAAAATAGTCTAGTTTGAATCTAAATGTAAATGACTTCCATTGTGTGACCCTGGGCATCTTAGGCGTGGATAAAGTTTGACTCATATTTCTAAATTACATTGGCGTAATTTGCATGTTCTCATTTCGAAGATTTAATTATTTACAGGAAGGTCGTTTTTAATGATAAGTTAATTAAAAGTACACGGCGTCCCTTCCTTATCCGAATTTCACAACGAAATGATTCTATAATTGTCAGTTTGAAGATGAGTATTATCTTGATGAACTAAATGATAACAAAGGGAAAGACATTAACATTTTAACCCATTCGCTATTGGAACTGGATGGCCTTTGTGCAAAATCTGTCGAGAATGAATTAATGCGATATTCCATAGGTTATGTTTAAGTATCCTGCAAGCTCCCAAGAGAAAGTATTAAAACATTGCATGGCATTGTTTTCGTTAAAAAAATCTGAACTGCCATTTCATTAATGGTACATACATGGCTGATGATGTACAGCAATTAATTAAAATATTGACTTCAAAATTGACGTTTAGTGCTAAACAAAAGCTAAAATTCAAATTTTGACCTCCATATATAGGCACACCGTGCAGGAATAAGGTGCACTCTATTCAATTTTCATAGATAAATGTAACTTGATATGGCAATTATAGCTTCCTTCTTTCCTTATTTTTGGGGGTGGCCAGACTGATGGAACCAAATAGGGACTTTACATTTCAAAGCCAGTTTTTCATCTTTCCTGTACAGACTGGGTCTGAATCCAAGGATCACGTGTTTATTAAAAGGATAAAAATAAGACAAATGTTTAAAAAGTTTTCAAGTAAATCTCACTATAAATAAAGAAAATTATGAATTTCTGACATGATAATATAGACTTGAATTGTATTCTTGAGAACAGGTGTCAAACTTATCACCGAAGTACTCCAAAATCGAAGGTGTCACCAATCACTAATACAGAGGTTACACGCGACAATCTGTTTCCAAAAGGGGTCAACGAATTACCCCTCCAAGTTTCCAAAATTAGATTTGGGAATTCGGCCAGACTTACACTTTTCTTGATTTGTTGCACTTCCTTGTAATTCATCATGACCTTGGTCGTAACCTTGTTGAGTGTTGATTAATGCAACGTTTCCATGGTAACGCGCAAGGACAACTTTAAGATTTGTTTACATATTGACTGTCTGGGGAAATTTAGATTACTAGATTAATACATTGAAGGCTATTTTTGAACTTTTATGAATATATATTACCACCTCCTTATTCACGTTGTTCAAGTTGGTTTGAATTGAAATATTTGAGCTACGTTAAAGATGCTTCAAATGATTTTCGAGATCAAATTTTTCGTGGGCTCTGGGCCAGGGACTCTGTGGCTGAGTGTCGTACAATCCCTGTACATCCAGGGCAAGTAAATGTGTAGAGATGGGAGCTATTAGAACACATAGTCCTCAACTGGCCTAGCCCTTTCCGTACTCCTACTTTCAAGTACATGAGAACATGATTTTTCTTAAGACATCCTCTTGGGATTACTCGATCTTGAAAATCAGATGTCGAATAAAAGCTCATTATGGGGCAGTCACACCGACAGACTGATCCCACCCTGCTCTCAAACCGCATCAACACAATTGTAGTGACTTTGCCATTAGGCCTATGTGTCCTATTCCTTTTAAAATCTGATGTTTGAAGGTAATTTCTTTTGTCTAAATCTCACTTGTAAAAATTAATTGATGAAACAACATATGAACTGATGAATTCGTACTTCATAGTTCGGTTTTAAGATAATTCACTTTGGCAGCAGGGTGGGATATCAGCCTGTATGTGTGACTGCCTCCTTAGAATCACACCCAATGTTTCTTTGCCCCGCAGTGGTCTTATGAAAACATATTTCGGATGAAATTCGAGACCTTTCAAACTTACGGAGGCCGATGTCTGTAGGTTGATTTTCTTGTACATTTTCTTCAATAAAAATTGCTCGT
This sequence comes from Temnopleurus reevesii, assembly GCA_036244855.1. Taxonomy (NCBI): domain Eukaryota; kingdom Metazoa; phylum Echinodermata; class Echinoidea; order Temnopleuroida; family Temnopleuridae; genus Temnopleurus; species Temnopleurus reevesii. Next base: position 29,921 of record BQKZ01004686.1, on the reverse strand, counting down.
GTTATCCTCATGTTTCCACAGTTTACCAAACTTCCCCATGTGGCTCATCGTTGTAATGGATATAGAAACTTGCGCTACAGACTAAGGATAAAATAAGGCAGTATAAAGGTGCAACATCGAACCTTTCAAGGTGTGAAAATGCAACATTGGGAACATCTGTTTAAAGAAATATAACGCCCTTTTGATAAAAAAAAAATACGAACCACAACGGCTGCGATTTGCAATATGCAAAAAAGAAAGAAAAAAAAAACAAAAACTAAACAGACTTGTTTCCAGCAGACAGCATTTCAATTATTATGATTATTGGGTGAGCATGAATGTCCCAAGATGGGAGGGAGATGAAATCTAGAGAAATTTACACTCCAATGTTCCTTGTGGTCATCCACAATTTTCCGTAGAGGCAGCGACTTGTCATTTGTCTCTCTTTTCCAAACCGTGAAGTCCGTTTCTGTTTGCATTTCTTCCAGCTAATTGCCCTCTTGCTGATAATCACCGTTCCCTTCACAAATGTCATGATATCTGATATCTTTTATGAAAAGACGTCACGTCGAGTTGAAAGTACACAACGCTAATTTTCAATCATGGAATTGAGCCATTAACATTTAGGCAGTATTCGTTTCGAGGTTTTTCCTGGAGGTATGCTATGGTGCTCAAAATCTGCGAAACTTTGAGACATGTACTCATTAGAGAAGTTATTAAACAGATGAATCAATTAATAAATAAAGAAATAAATTAATAAGCAATTATGCAGTTCAATAAGTAAATAGAATAAATAATCTAAAAATGAATGAATGAATGAATCCATAGATAAACATAAGTGAATAAATCAATGAATAAACGAATAGATAATTTGATAAAGGTACGAATAAATCAGATCACACTTAAATACACAACATTCATGTTTCAATTTTCATTTTACAAATGTTTTAGAATTTTTATTTATTGACCTGTTCTGCTCATAATCTTTATCATATATGTATCTTAATTTGAGTGTCATTTTACCTTGTATATTATGCTAATGGCATGACCCCAATGTAAACCAGACTGTGTATCTGTTTGGTTTCTTTTTTACCGTGTTTAAATAAAATCTATCTATCTATCTATCAATAAAATACAGTACTGTAGAGCTCTATTGGTGTGGCAGGGGATAGTTAAGCAGGTGATTTGGTGTTAAATTTTATGATTAAAATAGAAATCTATGAACAAGCAACCACGAGATTGATAGCAGTTTATAACCACACACATGAGGTAGAACCAAATTAGAGCTATTTTTTGTTTGTTAGATGTATTATACATGGCATAAACTAGGGTGATGATCTAAATGGGTATTCAGGTTTTTTTCAGTTCAGTTTATTTTATTTTAATTTCCAATTAAATCAGAATATAACGAAAGAAATAAACTACAATGTTTCAAATAAATCAAGGTCTGGTCATGCAGAAGCAGAAAAAAGAAAACACAACCTCAGTAAAAAATAAGAAATTAAAGGAATGAAATTAATTGGTTGAACACCGGCTCTGTGTTGCATAAACCCATTCCTAGGTGTACACACGACTCTGCGCACTGCTGGTGACATTTTCTTGCACTCTTTATGGTTTTGCAGTGTACAAAAATGAGCTGTCCTAGAAATATAAGTTTACCAGACAAAACACATTAAATTGAGACACCTGTGATAAGTCAACACCATTATCATGATCATTACAATTCACAAAACATTCTCTACAAGACACTCAGACAGAGTTCAAATTTAGGTGACTATCTTTGGCTCATTTAACTAATGACAGTTTATCATATGGTCTGATTCACCGAGCACTCCGAGTGATTAGAACAAGTTAACAAGTCTTCCACCTGAATTTTAGGAAGGATTTTCATTTAGGCCAACGGGTATTATACAGTCAATAAACATGATAAAGAGTGTTGTTCCATATCATTTTCAATCATTCAAAAGCTTTGTCCGGTCAGTGTGTTGAATAAATTTCAATCATAAAAAAATGTTATGTTCGATTGCTTCGTTCGGACTGAAAAAAAAACCTATTAATTGCGTGATGATGAAATTGGATGTAATTGTGGCTATGTCCTAGTTTCATGCTGTTTGGGATGAAATTCTTGCATGAAAGAAAGATACTCTATGACATTTGGAATATATATCTAACTTGCTTATATTACAATATAGCCTACAGCGAGCAAAATCGATCTACACTCGTGACCTTTTTTGTTAAATTTATTAAATAGGATTTTGTTCGAAATGAAAATGTTGACATCTCACTTTGGAGTAAACAGGTCAATGCCCATTATCCATCTGATAAAAATCCATTGCAAAATGTTAGTGAAATTAAGCGGGGGAAAAGGGTCGCTAAACTATTGGTTCTTGACCCCTCTCCAAAGTATCATTCTATTCATAGAAAATTCTTTCCAAGAAACGACCTGTACTCAGAATACAAAATGGTATCGCAGAGCAGATTGAAGTCAGAAGTGTGACGAGAGTGTTTACAATTAAATACAATCGTAGTACTACAATCATCTTCTATCATGTCTATAGTAACGTGTTTTGCACCAGTCACTGACCGTATTATCTTTTGTAGAAATAGATATAAACATATACAGAGTGAGAAACTTTGTATTGCAAAACTGACGGAGAGGTTAAAATGACGATGTTCCTTCAAATGTTTTGAAAAGATTGCCAGATTTACCTGTTTAGGTCGCATACAATTGCGTTAATCCGTGTATACTATTTCAACTAAATGGTATGGAGGTGTAGGCGGGTCATTGACTTGTACTAATGTATACAATCACAGAATGACATTTTTAAGTCAAATAGTAAAGTGAACAACGATTGCGATAGTAATTATCAGGTTTATATCATTATCAATTTTTTTTCTGTATCTCCAAGGATTATTGTACGGCATATAATCCTGATAATGGTGATCTCTGTTACCAGTGAAGTTATCATCGGGGAAAAGTATTTTGTTTATTATTGACTATTTGTGCCTTCTATCTTTGTTTCGTTTACAGAGTAGGCATTGAAGTATTTATGATACTGAATGATTATATTGTTGGAGAAAAAACATACAATAAAACATCCACAAATAGAATGTTATGAAATCACTATATATTTACCTGTTTATCGTGCATTGACTCGTTTAACCCATACAGGTCAAGGAGGGTCAATGGCTTGGGAGATCATTAAACGAGAGTTTAATGATACACAAAAGTGTGAAGTAGTGTCAATCATTGCTGTGTATTTTCATATCTGAGCAGAAGGGACAATGACTTAGACAAAGTAAACAACTTCCACTGAATCATTCTCAATAGCTTTGTACACAAAAATAAACATCCTTCCCTCTTGGTCTGCAGAGAAATTTCAAACGAATGTCATATCATTTTGTTCAGTGAATTAACATGGAACTTGTTTTCTTTTGGGAATGAAGCTATTGGTACGGATTGAATGAAGTTGTTTAATTTGTCTATTTTGTTATGCCCCCGCTTCTCACAGAAATATTCTTTTGCGTTTATTGACCTGTGCAACTAATTTGGAGAAAGTGTTTTCAATAGTGTTTGCAGTTAAGTGTAAAGGTACCTAGCTGTGAGCAGAAGGGACAAAGGCTTGAGACAAGGTAAACAACCTTCACTCAATCATTAGCAATATCTTCGTGGACACACCAGAAATTTCCATCCTTCTTTAAAGGGAAACCAACCCTTGGAATTACCTTGCTACAGGGATATAAAGCAAAATCGGATGAACAAACTCTGAAAATTTGAGCAAAATCGGACAACCCGTTCAAAAGTTATGAATTTTCAAAGTCACAGAGATATGACGATCACTACCGCTCATGGGGATCCGTGCGATCGGCAAATTCGACGGAATCTGTGACGTCACATCGGACAACTCCTCATTTACTCTTTACACAAAACTTCACATTTTCTCCTTTTTCTCGGAAAAGTCAACAAAATGCCAATTTTTGGTCGGGGTATAGTATTTCTGTATTGATTCTGCATGTATTTTAAAAAGATTCATGATGCAACCTCACTATAAATTTGACATTGATCAATTTTTAAATAGTCTATGTACAAAGTGAATGAGGAGTTGTCCGACATGACGTAACGGATTCCGACGGTTTTGCCGATTGCACGGATCCCCATGAGCGGCAGTGATCATCAAATCTCTGTGACTTTGAAAATTCATAACTTTTGAACAGGTTGTCCAATTTTGCTCAAATTTTCACAGTTGGTTCATCTTATTTTTCTTTATTCAATGAGAGCACGATAATTCCAGGGGTTGGTTCCCCTTTAAATGTTGAACAAGCGTGACACTTGACGCTTTCTTATGTGATTATGAAGGTGCTGTGGAGGCTTGAATGGAGTCGTTTACTTTGTCCAAAATAATTTGTCTCTTTTGTTCACAGTGCCGCATCCAAGTATAGGCGGGTCAATAACTTGGTGATCAACAAATGACATAACGGCGTAGAAGAGTGACAATTATCACGTTTGTATTTTCACCTGTCTGTTTTCCGTCTATTGACCTCTGCAATTATTTTGGGGAGAGTGATTTTCAGTGATTTTTGCAGTGAAAGACCAATTCGTTGTTGACATGATCTAAAAATCTGACAATGCANTTTTTTTTTTTTTTGGGGGGGGGGGTCACCTTTGTAAATATCTTGGAGAAAGTGTTTTTCAATATTGTTTGCAACGTTAGAAACCTCACTGGGAACAGATGGGACAAGGGCCTGGGGCAAAGTATACACACTGCAATCAAGCTACATGGACACACATGAAATGTCCACCATTCCTATTACGTGAAAAATGTTGAATAAAATAGTTTCATGATCACATAGATCATGAAACTATTTTGAATGCTTGAATTGAATTGTTTACTTTGTCCCAATCATTATCCCTTCTACTCACAGTGGACCCAGGTATATAAGCGGGTCAGTGACTTGGGAGATGAACAAACGATGATTTGCAGACAAACGTGTAGAAGACTAGAGTGACAGTCATTACGATTGTATTTTCACACGTCTGTTTTCCGTCTATTGACCTCTGCAATTATTTTGGGGAGAGTGATTTTCAGTAAATTTTGCAGTGAAAGACCAATTCGTTGTTGACATGATCTAAAAATATGACAATGCAAACCTGTTCTTTTCTGTCTATTGCTCTTTGCAACTCGCTCGGAAAGAGTGATTCTCAATGATTTTTTTTTTGTCGAGAGAGACCAATCGGTTCTTGACATCTGAACGATATTTTTCTTAACGCAGTCGAATAACTACAATCGGACAATGCAACCATTTACTTTAGAGGCTTTGTTGTTAGGGATTACCAGATTTACGTGTTTACTGCAAATACACATAAATAATTTTCTCTTAATCCGTGTTTACTAGTTCGGGAAAAGAAAGAGCAGGTCGTTGACTGGTGTTTTAACTATACCATTCAAATGTAGCTAAAAAGAAAAAAACACCTGATGACGAATACTAAGTACTTATTATTGTGAGTGAGATTCTTCGAAAAAGTTTGGGCTTTATATAAACATTGCCAATTTCTCCTCATGGATTTTATTATGACCATGTGACGACAGATTTGAATACATGAGTATAAAATAAGAAATAAGCCCCGGTTATTATTTTCATTGAAATTCATATAAAATGCTTTATACATTCCACAAAGGTATAAAGTAGACCATTTAATACGAGCGAGACGAATTTGATTGCTTATTGAAGTATCTGATAAAAAATTATGAAACATGTTTGAAAACCAGATGAGAAAAACACCCTCCAATATAAACTGGGTATCTCCAATTTGAAATTATTTGGTTTCCCATTAACGTATTTCTTTCACTTTCAATGGAGCATTTGATATTCGAGTTACCCTTCGACTGATTGGACGATGTCAAAGGTCACACGAGGTCACCAGAGGTCATGATTTCTCTGACTGATAATCCATATGACTGTTACATTCATGACAAATGTTTTTATCAAGTTTTGCTTGTTGTCATGGTTACCAGATGCCTGTTATCGCCCGTCTTGGGTGTCTTGAAATGCGTGATGCTTGAGGCGAAGGGGGTATAACTCATTATTTGCGTAAGATTAGCAAGATTGTGCTTCCTGGGGGTCCGTCTAAACTTGAACTTCGCAGATGTACCCCCGAATGGCGGATTCAGGTCAGCCCCCCCCCCCCCCCCCCCCCCCCGAAAAAAGGGAGGGAGGAATTTACTCTCAAGGGGACGGGGGTCGGGCAAGGGGGTAGCCAATGAATTCACATACGAAAAAAAAAAAAACCACCCAAAATATTGCAAGACAAAAAACGGAATGTACAAAAAACAATGAAAGGGCGTTAGGCGGTGAGGGGAAGGGTGTGTGAGGGGTTGGATTAAAGTGCAATATAGAATAAGTGATGATTTTACTAGGGGGTTCAAGCTAAGGGACAGCGAATGGGCTGACAAAAAAGAAAGACCCATCAAACTTGACCAAAGCAATACAGGACAATTATAAGACAGAGTATATGTACAAAAAAACGTAAAAGGGCGTAAGGGAGGGGGCGGTCCCCGGAAGCCCCTTGGATCTGCGTTTGATATTTTTAGCTCTTGAGGACTTATAAAATATTACCCCTCTCAAGGACAGACCCTTCTTTTATTTCCACCAATCTTTGGTGAGCAAATTCGATTTACAACTGAACAATCTCCATCATTCTTGCAAATAGAACTTTTATCACGAATTGCTCCGAGCACTATATCGGTCAAGTTGTAAGAAGTAAGATGAAGGTGGTTTCAATGGTTTTGCAAAGGCCACTGCCAGGAATTGCAAAAGAGCTGGGGTCAGTTTCAATATCAGTGAATATGCGATTATAGAAATCCTGGGGCTAATTGCACAAAATAGTATTAGCTATCTTCATCTTGATAAGACATCTTAATTTCTTGTATACGGAGTAAGAAGAAGCATGGAAGAAGGCATGACTTCAATGGTTTTTGCAAAGGCCAATAGCTACTACCTGGAGCTTCAACGGGGCTGGGGTTAATTTCAATAAGACATTATAGAAATCATGTTTTTGAGGCAATAAGAACTGGAAAATAGTCAATCATACGATTAGACGCGGCTTATTTTGTGTTGTCTTGTATATATTTCATGAGGAAACTAGATGAATCCTCGACCGCGCACGGTCGAAATTTATGCCTCCGCCATCACGCAATCAGAAAGATATGTACGGCTTGTTCCATGTCATC
>BQKZ01004686.1:4874-16313 GCA_036244855.1 Temnopleurus reevesii | reverse complement strand
GGAGGGAGGGGGGGGGGGGGGGGGGGGGAGGGGGGTCAGTCAGTCCATCTTAACTCCACAGCTCCCAGTGTGCATGAACGCAACGCGATCAGTGTATACTTTGTAGGAGTCAAGTTGCACTTATACTGGCATGTCAAGTGTAAAAATTCAAGCAGCACTTTTTTTCTCCATATTCTGGTAAAAATTGTGACAGTGTAGCAGATGTGCCAGGCTATGTCAGAGTATTATTATTTCTTTTATCATGTCCTATGCATTTTCTCACTCTTGTTGAGCTGTTGTGTTATTCACATCTCAATTTCTTACTCATGGATATTTCGGAACACTGTACATTCGTCATGTTTGGAGTAGATATAAGAACACGCGACGATAAAAGAGCACTCCTTCAGCACCCATTTTCCTTGTCCGAGCATCCTTTTTGACGAAATGAAAGTGGCTTAATTCAGTAATTGTTGAGGAATTGCCTTAACTTATATTTCTATTGAACAATCCATTGACCCCCCCCCCCAAAAAAAAAAAAATATTCTAAAACAAAACAAACAAAAAAAACAAACAAAAACAAACAAACAAACGTAATATGTTATTCGACAATTGTAAATACACAACTGTTGCTATACCCGTGTCTTGTACGCATCAACTCTCCTCTAAATCTATAAAATATCGATTTTAGTGCGACTTATACCAGCCAAGCGTGCCTTATTGTCACCCTCCTCCCCACCCCTATTCTTATCCTTTCTTTTCAGATTGCCAGACAGTCTTTCATCTTTCAAGCGCATCGCGATCTCACGTCGATATCAACTTAAATGAAAGCTTAAACTGTTTCTATTTTTAGGAACACCCTATTTAATGTAATACAAGAAGTGTAAAGAAAATGTACAAGGAAATAGATATTTGATTGAATGGCACAGATAAGTATGTCAGTTTCGAAAGGGTTTGTTATGTAATGAAATGAATTCAAAGTGAAAAAAAAATGAACCACGTCCCCAAAATGATTAAACAGAATAACTCCTCCAATTTTTGAAAGTTTGTTAGGTACATGGTGCAATCGTCAAAAGGGAAAATAATACATTTACAAGATTGTATTTTGTTATAGAATTGGCCATGCATGTCCCCAAAATAATAAAGGAAGAAGCAGAGGGGATTGAGGAGCAAACAAAATATGAGAAATATCAAATACGACCTAGCAACAAGCATGACAAGTGCATGGACTTTTTGTTTGTTTGGCTTGAATGTATGTTAGCTCTGGAACTCAGAGTTTCAATGGTTGAGCACTTTGTTGTATGTGTATAGCATCCACATTTTATAATTCCGTTGATATATTCCAATTGACCATTTCCATGATTTCTGCACATATCTTTGTGATATATGAACATTTTCGCTTAAACGATCGAAAAATCCTCGCATTTTAATCGCTTTATAATGAACGGAGAGATTATTTTGTGTGAATGACAAATCACGTTGTTGGGGAGGAGTTATAAACTGTCTTTTTCTTCACTTTGTACAAACTTGACCCGTACTAAATGATTTTTGTTTTATTTGCAAATATCCTAGAAGCGCCTATTTCTGCCTTCCAAGTATTGATTATAACACACACCAGTTTAATTTAGCAAGTAGGGTCTTACTTCCGAAATCATTGTCACGTTATTTACAAGGAAATCCACGTGCCTATACCCCAACATAATTACAATCAGACGCAGTCAGGCAGGGGAAAGGCTGTATGGGGACACATTGTTTTACTTTCTAAGGATCATGAGGATTGAACTTGACAAGCTTGAGGAGCAATTGCTCTTTAAGAAACTTTCATTAATTAGGAGTCTTCTCTGAAGTGTGTTGAAGTACTTTGCTTTTGATTCAACATGATCAATGGCTACTTTAAGCGACGGATACTTCCAATTGCTCTTATGTGAGCTTATTTTGGGAAATAGCTTCATTGTTCGTGGGAATGGGGTCCAGAAATTAACTTTCTTTAGAATCCCAGGGTCTCTATTTAGTCCCAGGGTCCGTAATTCGTCGGAAAGAATCCTTTTCCCCGATCGCATCGCAATTTTCTGTAAATGGCCATTGTCATTTCGTTTTTGTTATGTATGATTATAATTTTCAAGTCATTTCTTATGTTCATTATACTTTCTTATTTTCTATTGAAGTTAATTCAATTAGATTGAATTGAATTGATTTACATGCTTAGCTGAGTTCACCCGTCTTATCATTTTTTGGGGAAGAAAATCTTGCAAGATTATCTTTGATTGATATAAAAATTATAATGACAAATGCCGTAGGCTTTTCCGTTTTGAATAATTAAATACACTAGCAGGGCAAATGACTAAAATTATCATATATACATGGACCCTGCAACATAAAGTACATACGATACATTGAAAATCAATCGTATCTCTATGGTGCCCGTTTTGCAATAGAATTACGGATTAATATTTATCCTAAGTTTAATTGCATATTTTATGGTACAAAGCCCAGATCCGACTGCTGAGCATGCTCAACGCGATTGGCTCTGAACTTAACGAACAATCATTTTGATAGGGGAAAATTGAATTGTCTCCAAAGCTTCTTGAAGTGCTCTGTTGTGAACATGGTGAAGTCAACTGGTCAATGAGAGGCAAATGGCTTCTCGGGCTACTTTTAGGGAATGAATACACTTCAAACGAATTATCCCAAGAGAAGGGCGTTTTGATTAGGCCGGTCTCAGAACATCAAGGGTCTCTTTATAGTGCCAGGTTCAGCTGCCGTTAATTTAAAAACAATAGCCATCCCAATCTCGAGAAGAATATTAGACAGTTCTCATACTTTGTAGGAAAACGATCCGTTATCATCTATACACAGTATGTTCATAATTTCTACTTTCCGATTATTGCAGATTGTGGAAGATTATTTTGATCAATCAGTTCCATCAAGGGTATCTACCCCGGCCGCTGCAATTAGTAAACATCTGACAACTAACAGCTAACACAGCTTTCAGTAGTTGCACTATACTTCAACCAATTGTCTGCTTCAAGTCACGAGGAACTAAACTTTCGATATTCGTGTTTTGAACGAGCTCAATCGTTAAACAGGCAGAGGATTGAAAATGAACTTGACAAACATTCATTTGAAGGAAACTTTCCTTTGATTGAAGTTGGTAAGATTCGACAATCGAGGAAAAAGCGTACATCTTTTACTTCCAAATTGTATACTTCATGTACTTGGAACCCAAATGGCGTATTGAAGCCCGCTCATGCGAATGAACTTGACAGCAACCCATTAAAGGGAAAGCATTCATTTGATAATAAAAGCTTTTCTTCGAAGCTAGTTCAAGTGCTCAATCTATCAGTCAATGGCTTCTGTGGATGATACTTTCAATCGTGCTTATATAAAAGATTATTTCAGAAAAGTAGAGTCTCAGATGCAATTATCTTTTCCATGATTTCCAGACTTTGCATTTGATAATTTTTAAGCGTTGGTAATCATATGCATGTTTGCCAAAAGATACAAATGTATGCACGTTTTTTCTATTTTTTTTTTTACCGTAGCTACGTCATGTACGTGGTATTGCTTAGTAACAATTAAACTATAATACTAGGAATCCAATTTTCATACATTAATTTTTGCTATGTTGGGCAAGCCGCGGACAAGCTTTCGGTTCAAGAACAACCATTGTGTACAGTGTGCGTATATATACATATTGCATCTTTTACTAAACCCGCATATTTGTCAACTAAACAAAAGTGTAAATTCCAGAATGAAGCTCGCTCGTGTGAATGAACTTGACAATACTTAAAGGAAAGCTTCCGTCAATAAAAGCTTTTCTTCGAAGCTTGTTTAAGAGCTCTCTAGGAGCCAATAGCTTCAGTTTAGATTACAGATACTTTCAATCGTGCTTAAAGATATATCTCCGAAAAGTAGAGTCTCGGACGCAATTATCTTTCCCATGAATATATACTTTGGATTTTCTGCCATAATTTTCCAACCGTTGATATTAAAGGTAAGTACACGTACTTAGTTACGTGGTATTCTCTAGATCAGCAAGTAAAACAATGAGCTATGAATCAAGTTTACATGCATTACTTGCTTCTATGTCGGGCAAGCCGCGGACAAGCTTTCCGGTTGTGAAGAACAAGCTTTGTGCACAGAGTACGCGTCATTTTTTCCATCTTCTCGTTAGCCAGCCTATTTGACCACCAAACAAAAGTGTAAATCTTGAACTCCCAGATTGATGCTCGCTCATGTGAATGAACTTGACAACGATACTTAAAGGAAAGCTTCCATCAATAAAAGCTCTTCTCCGAAGCTAGTTTAAGTGCTCTATCTAGCAATCAATGGCTTCTTTAAATGACAGATACTTTCAATAGTGCTTAAAGAGATTATTACAGAAAAGGAGAGTCTCGGAGGGCATAGCAATCATCTTCCCCATGAATTCGGGACTCACGGCATTTTCTGCTTCATATTGATTAATTTTCGAATTGTTGGTTAGTTCATTTATATTTTGTTGTAACTATTTTATTTACCTTTTAGAATGTTTAATAGCTCTTGCATCGATTTCAAATCGTAATAGTTACTACAAAGTGATGTGTTTTTCATTCTTATGATATATATATTATAACAATAATAATAATGATAATAGTAATGATAATAATAATAATAATAATAATAATAATAGCAACAACAATAAGAAGAAGAAGAATAAGAAGAAGAAGAAGAGGAAGAAGAAGAAGAAGGGGAAAAAAGAAGGAGAAGGTAGAGGAAACGTTTTAGCAAACAGACTACGTTATCATTGTTTCTATTTTAACTGTTTAAAATCGATATGATTTTTTAAGGACTGGGTATTGCTCTTTTGCGAGTCAATGTGACGATTAAATTTGTTTCATTGATACCCTTTGCATTTACACGATTGACAACCGGGTACAAACCTGACGATTTCTTTAACCGTATCAGAGATAGATCAGGACAATAGAAAGTGACGGGAAATTACCGGAGTGTTTTACCAACTAGTAGGTAGTACTCCCTCAGAGTTCACATGCGAAACGCTGGGTAAATACCTGACAAGTTTAAAGACCAAGTATAGTTTTGGTAAAGATGAAGAATGTGAATTTTGGGGATGTTTATCATGACATGTAATTGGAATACACATTTTGAGACCAAAACATATTTCTTGCGAACTGATTCTTTTGAAAATTTGAATTTGACTGTTAAATCATATTTAGCGCCCCCTCTTGGTTATAGCTTTAATTTGCTCGTTATCAAGCATATACAACGTTATTTCCGAGATTTGACAATAGAATGATATAGAGATATACACAAAAATTAAATTTTCATCCAATTCTGAGCATGGAAAGTTGACCTTTATCACGAACGAAAATATTGAAATAGTGTGGTGCAGCACCACACTATAAAAATTTGCATATTTTAGGTTATAGCTTTTCCCAAACTCGTGCATTTTTCGCACAATCTTTTGTGCAATATATTTATGATACTACACTTCATTTCATATAGATTTGAAGACAAAATCTGGTGATAAAGATTTTCGCTTTTACCAAAACTGTACTTGGGCTTTAAACGTGATACCATGGAAGTAAGCCGATGTTTTTTTTTTTAATTAGGTCTATATACTTTGATATTTATAAGTTTATAGCCATTCCCCTTCTTCCCTTTTCATCGCCATCTTTTTAATCGTCTCGCATGTCTAGTTTGACGGGTACGAGAAACTCTAGTTTGATAAACCAATTATCCACCCATATACAGTTAATTAACCAATTAGTGTTGATCTAAACTCATTCCCGGACGATTTCAGACGAGGTAGGTTGTTTGATGTTTGCAGCAAACAAGCAATTGTCCATGTTTACCCTGTCTCAAAGTGCCCATTAAGTTCAATCCAGTCATCAAACTTCTTCAACATTTTCGAGTGCCGTATCCTTACGATGTCCTGTGGCATTATTTTTGCTCGCAGAGTGCGCAAGGCACTTGGACCTATGATCATTAATTTGATAGAATCAATCGATGCATCGGAAAGCCCTGGTCCAATTATCCCATTATTTTTCGATTAAGCTCTTCAAATGACCTGATCTTATGGTCTACCTATTTATCTTGTTTGTAATGGGGGATATTCGATGATTTGAAAAGCTGGTCATTCATCCAGAACCAATTATCCCATTAATTTGATGTTCGTTCTCTTGACACTAATACTGCTTGAAACGATGAATTTCGTTCAAGGTAAGCGATAAGCCTGTTGAGAAAATTGTCATAGCTGCTTTTTTTTTTAAAAACAAAATCATGATACAGTTTTCTTTTAAGCATTGTAAATGCAAATATGCCCAAAGCTTTCAACAATAATTAATACAAAATTTATTGTTTAAATGAAAAGTATGTACACTTAGCGATGAACTTCGCTCAGCCTAGCTGCGTAGGAGGGTGGCGTCATTTTCAAATGGCCCTCAAGAGGTTGCAAAATAAATCTATATCATATGAATCACATTTGGCAGTCTGTTCGTATCCAATTATTTGTAGATATTACATATATAATGCTCCAATTATCAAATTTAACGCCACTAATTTATATGCAAATACTAATACAGGCGCTCAATACTATCAATAGTGAAATAGGTTAAAGGGTGTATGGCATTTATTTTCAACGATCTGTGGGGGATGGTATATCAGAAAACGAACAATAATCGAGTCCCAGGTACAGTGTCAGACAATATCAACGGACCTACCTGAAGATTTTCACCTTTTTCTTCCCTGGTGTCATGTAGCTAAACATGGCAAACTGATTCTTTCTTTTTATCTCGCATGAAGCTTTCTAAATTCTCGACGAGCGCCGGGGGTTAACTTCGTCGAGCTGGCCTTTTCAACGTTGACACGCTCCTGAAAGGCCGTCATCGATTATGCGATTAACATCCTTTTGTTCGCGTTGGGCAGTCAAGCGCGGACAATAGGGCTTGCATAGCTTCTGACAGGTGACATAGCGTAGCCTTCATCAACCAGCCGATACACGCGAACTAGCCAGGTTTCAATGCGCGTGCATCGTATGACTTCCCATTGTAGCGACTAGCGCGGAGCCTAGTCTGATAAATTCGCCAACTGAAATGTACCTGTGTGTGTTGCATAGAGACATTGCACACATTCTCGCGTATTGTTCCACCGGTACGGAGCTAGTGAATTTCACTCTCAGATATTGACAAGCAACGATCGTTTCACCTGTTCTGAATTCCACGACAGAGCTTGAAACACACATCCACTCGCAAATAACGAGATAAATTATTTGATGAGGAAAGTGTATGATTTGTGAAACGGGACATTGTTTCGAACAATTATATAGTGTGACAATATATTGATTTTTATCAGCTCTTGTGCAAAAAGGAAATATGTGAATAGTTTTGGAGAATGTTCGACTTTGGAACAGTTTATTTACATTTGCAATCAACCACTGTCTATGGTAAGTATCACAGTGCATATTGTCAAGATAATAATTGCAAACCAGTTGAGCTTATTGACACTCTACAACTGTTTATCAAATAAGACATTGTTGTTATCATGAATCTGCCTGGCTTTTCGAACAACTACACCCTTTTCCTTTTTTTATTTGAACATTTTGTTCTTCTCTATATTTTTTATTTTATTTTTCAGTGATATATGTATATTTTTTTCTCGTATTTTATATTCTATTATTATCTATATGGGAGTTTTAAGCCGTACAATATTAAGCCATATTGTACGGCTTCAATTTTACGCTTGCGCAAAGCAGTGACCAGCCTTCTGGTATATGTAAAGATAATANGTGTATGATTTGTGAAACGGGACATTGTTTCGAACAATTATATTGTGAATGTTTATTGATTTTTATCAGCTCTTGTGCAAAAAGGAAATATGTGAAGAGTCTTGAAGAATGTTCGACTTTGGAACGGTTTATTTACATTTGCAATTAATCGCTGTCTATGGGTAAGTATTACAGTGTGTATTGTCATTAAGCTATTAATCGCACAACAGTTTTGTTGATTGACACTGTACATCAAATAAAATATTGCTTTTATAATGGATTTACCTATCTTTGTATAAAATTGGATCAGGGGAGCAATAATTTGCGAGTAACCACATACAATTAGGGACCCCTTTTTGTTGTTAGTCATAACTTTACCATTTATTTGGCCTTTCACTGATATATAAGTATATTTAAAAAAAATCTAATTTATTACTCTTATTCACCTATTTCGTATTTGTTTTCAGGCATGTTCTTTCCTTTCTACACAGAAATTGTTCTACTTGAACTTCGATACTGATATCCAATGAGCATCTGGGTGGGATTTTTTTTGGTGCTAATCCAATTTTAGAAATGCTTGTTTATCATTACTACCATTGTATTGTGAAAATATGTTTTTTTTTTCAATGTCTGTTCTTGATTTAGAATAAACAATCGATACTTCAATTCGAGGTACAGGTTTAAACATGTTTTTCCCCCCAGGACCAGAACCTAAACTACCCCTGCAATTTATACCAGGTTTTCCCATCCCCTCTGCCAATTGTGGGGATACACTGAGAGTTCTGCAAACTAACATAGAACATCCAGTCTACATCCATTGTGGTTAAGAAATGAGGAGCTTGGAAAACCATGTAAAATGGGTTCCACATATCGCAGTTCTATCCGTGTAGGATTATTGTTAATGGGAATATGCTTTCCATATGCAGGTTCATGATGACAGGAGACCACTTATATATTTATGACTCGGTTAGGACATACTTATATAGATATTAATTGCTTTGTCACAGTGATGAATCATTTATGAGCAATGTATATTATGACGTCATAATTGAAAGTCAACTTTACGGAGGTTGTAAGGTTTCGCGTTTTAGTGACAGTTGATGAAAATAATCGATGTTTCTTTTTACTAAACTGTTTCCGTTGTTCTTTGCCGGGACTGCCCCCTTTTTTCATCGTCACGCTTACTTTATCTTCAGTGTCACACCTATAAGAACATACGCGTGACGTATCAACAGTTGCGTGTTCTTTGTTTCATAGTCTCTAATGTGAAATAATGAGGCCTGTGACGTCATCATATAGGATTGCAACAGGATTGGGTAAAAGTAAGAGTAAAATAACTTTTAATTCCCGTTTTCTCTTTTATTCGTAATCTTCACTGCAAAGTCTCTCTCAGCACAAATGGTGTGTACTTAGAAACATTGGGGACATTGTCTTAGCGTCATACTCACACATTGCAGAACTATCATTGTATCCTCACTTTAGGATACATGAACTTCAATAGCACCTCCCCGTACGCCCCTGTAACTTAGAACTTATTCGCGTTGGTGAATTTGTGACGGTAGTTTGGAAGGTCAATAGCTGGGAAGGGAGGGTTTCCTCAAGGGGCTTTCTTTTCGACACTATTGTTCAACGTTGATGCATCATATAAATGGCTTGCGTCCTTTCCATGAAATGTAACGGTCTCAAAGTAACACATTAATGGACACGAAATTGCCAGTGTATATCCACTAACTAAAAAAGGCGAAAATATTCTGAATTGAATGAGCAACACGCTTTTAAATACAAATTCATCATCATCATCGCTTAAGTATATATTCTTTTCGATCGCAGATTTAGCTATTCGCAGGTTAGAATGTGACAAATCTGACTAGATATGACCGGGGCAGAAGCGGTGACAGAGATTATCGTGATCCCACTCCTGACACCTTTATTGACGCACACAGGAAATTCCATGTTGTGAAAAGGGTCCATGTGTTTGTCATCGAGTCATTAAGTACTTCTGCTACCCCAGCATTTAGACAGTAAACGGTTGCCATGGTAAACGATGATAAATCATCGCTAACCTGACCATGACTATGACACATGTTCTGCAAACATGACGTATGACCTTGTCTGTCATGTCTGTGTGGTTAGGGGCTGTCCCTGGCAGTGCAGTGAAATAAAAATCAGAGATAATCACTCCTTATGTTGAATGTGTTTGGTTCCTCTACATACACAGTGCCGAATTAAACAAACCCAAAGTTCCAAATAAGTGGAACATAAAGATAAATGTAGCACTCATTCCTTCAAGATTTGAAAGATGTGGTAGGTTACCGTTAAAGCATCTCTGAATGAATCTTAATCAAGATTGTGGTAAAATACTTGCCTTTCTCGTTTCTTGTCCGGAAATATTATGACTTCATTTCGTCCCCGTTCAAGTACAATCCTGAATACGCACCATTAATTTTTTTTATAATCGATTGTACGATCGATATCATATGTAAGTCTATTGGAAATTGCGTAATAAATAATGGCAATTGATCGCCATCTCTTTCACGATACGCGCTCCAGCCTTTAGCACGTACATGACGTACGGTGTACATGGTGCAGGAGTAGGAGGCTGCAGCCTCAAACTCTAGTTGCATTTGCAAAACCGCATCATTGCATCATCATCTTGCTCCATTGGGTGACTTCAAGTACGGCGTTGAACGCTGGTGTTGGTGTTGCAGCAAAACCAACACCAGCCTCAACACCAAAACTTGAAGTCTGTCGGTGTTTGGGGTAGACCTCGCAAGATTCTGACGTAGTTCCGGTCGTTTCTGTATCACTACTGTAAACTGACCAACGGTGTTGGAGCTCGGTCTACTGACCGTTTTGCTCTCTCAACACCAACACCGAACACTGTACTTGAAGTCACCCATTGTTTCAATTCGAACTTATCTTGTAAACCATATAAAAACTAAAATTCTCTCGCTCCGCTCGCTCAATAAACGGTCATAACACCCTTTTCGATTTCCCTTTTGTGTCGTACTTTTCGGGGATACCCTAGACACGGCCCACCAACCAAGCATATCAGATCAGACTAGACCACTGACTTCGAGGGATAAATCCGTCTCGAAGCCTCATAAAAAGGTGGATTAAATAGCTACTTAGCAAGTATTTAACAACTCGTTTTAATAATCTACATTTTTGTCATCTCCCCCTCGCACATTTCTGCCTCGTTTGACTTATCCGCAACAGGTCTGGCTTCGTCATTTAATTTCTTTTCCCGATCGAATTGGTTTATTCATCCCGAAAAAGTGAAATGAAGCCGCATTTATTCGTCTCTTTAAAGATAAAGTCAAACGTTTGCCGCTTTGAAATGATGAAGAAGCCGATTCTGTGCCCGTTTATTTCAATCATCTGGCACTTCAATTAATTATCCCCTCCCAAAGTAATTTTAAAGAAGTTGTTCAATTGCGTTGAAATGGATCAATCAAACGAGAAAAAATAAATTCCGTAACTTGTTATGTTCTGGTATTTTTCTTTATAGTACGATATTTTTATGCTTCTTCGCAACCAAGTAAAACAGACCCGTAACTAGATGTTGGTTAGGTACAAATTTGGATTAAGTGGACCCTTTTAATTGGAACGCACAATGTGTCAAAAAGAAGATTAAAGCATAAGAAAAAACAAGTTAAACGGATCTCTGAGAAAAATTAGGGGATGGGGTTGAAATGTAC
>BQKZ01004685.1:13921-26774 GCA_036244855.1 Temnopleurus reevesii | reverse complement strand
GTGTGTGTGTGTGTGTGTGTGTGTGTGAGGGAGGGGCGACAAAATCTCAAGTTGATCGAGCCCCCTTGGTCTTCAAATTCCGGTAATGATTCTTTAAATCGGAGTACACAGATAACCCGGCTAACAATTGAATATCAGAAGAGTATTCAACAACTCATTAACCTATAAACCAAATGCAAAATACATATGTACCGAATAAATAACATACAATATTAAATATCTATTTAGAGGGGAAAATTCAAAAGTGAACACTTAAAATTTGAATGGCGATATCGGTTTTAAATGCCATTGCTTTTTTATAGCAACGTCGCGGTTGTATGATTCAATTTTGACTTTGCAGCATATTATTAAGGCACATTGCACATTCCTTGATCAAAAACAGTCATCATATCATTGTAAAGGTAAATAACCAAGTTTGATAATGATATAAAACTTGATGATAATCAGTACAGTTACTAAAGAGATATCTAGTGCTTAAACTTCAATAATTAGAGAACTTATTAAGGAGTTAATTTGGTCAATCTTGATTAAGTTATTTTAAGTGAGAGTTGCAATCGTCTATTAAAAGAATGGGCGAGTCCAATTATAAAAACAAATAAACTTACTTCGCGTACTCTACACAAACCAGGAATAATGCCTGACAAAGCAATACGTTATGTATGCAAACTGCAATCTAATAATAACAATAATAGATGCAATTTATATAGCGCACGTATCCACTCTGCTGAGTGCTCAAGGCGCTTTACATTATTATTAACCTGGGTTTAGCCCGGCAGCCATCGACGGCGCACTTGGCATTCCAAATTTCAAAGAATAAATATTCCTGCCAGGTACCCATTCACCTCACCTGGGTTGAGTGCAGCACGATGTGGATGAATTTCTTGCTGAAGGAAATTGACGCCATGGGTAGGATTCGAACCTACGACCCTCTAGTTGAAAGGCGAGAGTCACGACCACTACACCACGGCGCCTATAGTTCAATTGTTAATGACAGGTTAAAAAAATACCACGTTTGTTCGTTGGAAAGTAAAATACAATACATATCAGTCTAACAAAGGATAAATGAAAAAGTTAAACCAATCGAAAATTCGAGTTAGATTTAATTTAAGTAACCCATTAGATCTAGAACTTTATTCCCCATCGAATCCCGTTCTTCATTTACCCTCAAGGATATTTCTACAGGATTATGTTTGTTCAGATCTTCATCTGATTGTTCCATAAGTCAAGAAACCTTATTTCAAAAAGCAAAGAAAATCATTTAATTTCCCTCGGGAAAATGTCTCGTGCCAAAGTCGAATCAAAGTTGGAAATTTTTTAATACAATTACAGACGCATCTTTACTTCTTCTTGTTGTAATCGCCTGCGTCGCTTGTTTCTTTACGAAACGGTTGCCAAGGAATTCGAGTTCTCGCGGTTTCGAAAACAATCATAGCCCCAGACTTTCGCTTTCACATTTATATTAACTTTTTAGATCGATGCTGTGCGTTCGTCATTTCTTAAGACGTTGCTAGGATACACAATACTCCCGATATTTTGTTCAGTTCCTCATTACCTATCACAATTAAGGGTTATCATTAAACTTAGTTTGGGACATAGCTATTCATCGTACATGCATATTAAGGGGGAATATATATTATTCACAGATGTTTTGAAAAAGGCTAGCACCCAAAATCATACAAATCCACGCAGAGCTTTAGAGCGAGATCTCGGCCGCTGGGTTAAGTATTAGAGGCTTGACAGGGTGAACTGCCTGGGGCAGTGAGGGGGAATTCTGGCGATGACATAAACTTCATAAATACTGGCATTCGACAGGATATCCTAACATTCAAGAGCTTTGCTTTGACAGAAATCAGATGTGGGTTATAAGCATGGTAGTTCTAATTCATCGCGGGCTACCTAAACACTCCGATACTTTCTACAACTCCTAGGTAGCGCATTTTTGGAGTGAGTGGGTGCAGTGTCATCACCCATCGCGCATCCTCAAGGATGTTCTCCCAACGGAAGCATAGGGCAATGATTACGTAACCACAGGCAAGTGGCCCGACACCGTGGCTGTGATGTCTGGGGACTGCCAACGCCACATCAGACGCAAACCACCTCTAACTCAACACATATGATGGGTAACCTGTGTGTGTTAAGACTTCAATTTTGAATGACCAGGGAGATAGGACTAAATGACAAACCGATGGAATGACAAAGACTTGACCTGCACATTCAAGGTTGATATCAATCGGTGCTGTATTGTATGCCAGGGAACCAAATGAACTATTGTTACCATGAGTCATTGATGTCATTGGGACTCGACATTGGCAGTGATACAGTGTCTGTCTAAACTTCATATTTTAATCCACGATCGGATCCTGATTTCATTTGGTTTATTGAGTCGTCTCGGAGAGGGAATACACAATGAGCTGCTGATATCGCAAGCTTCGAAATGATCATCTCTTTTTTTGCAAGGAAATCCTGTCGTATTCATCTTTAAATTTTGACGCATTTGTGTCGACTCCTGAGCTATACACTGTACCAATAGACCAAATAATTTTGTGATAAAAAGTGTGTCTTAACATGAAGAAGGAATCTATCCGACGGGATTACATTCATTATTTCCTCCTACTATTTTAGGAGGTCATTGCATGGTCAATGAAACCATTTTGGGCAAAATCGGTTACAACCTCCGTTTTATGCCGTATGACTTTAAAAGCAGCAAAGTTGAGGACACATAGACCGAGAAGATTGAAATATTCGAATTTTGGTAGCAGTTCGATGGACAATGTTTAAATTTTTGTGACAATCCGATGGATAAATTGTAAATTTCCGTGACAATTCGATGGATAATTTGTAAATCTTTGTCACATTTCGATGGATAATCTTTGAAGAATAATTTAATAAAGTTTCGTGACAATTCGATGGATTATAGGCACTTTCATAGTGTGTCATGAAAGTGCTCGTTATTGTCAGTTCCATCTGTCATCACACTCATTTTCGATTTCGTTTTGACGACGGTAACGTTACTTCTCTCGAGATAAACGCGTTTCGTGAAATTCGAACGACAGATTACTGACATGAGAAATACTCCTTTAAACAAATTTGAGAGAGAAGTGATTTAATTCATGCTCGCATCACGAAAAGGACATGACTTCGCAAAGAAATGTGATTACCAGGCTCTGTATAACGTAACTTGATAATACACATTCTAGACCTTGTATTTCTTGTAACCGCATATTGGATTTCCCGCGCAGTCTTCGCAGACGTGCTCAAAACCGCGGGAAAACTTTCGCGCGCAACTTAAGAGCTAATTTTTTTGTGCATTCTCCATTTTCCCGAAAATTGGATGACAAAAGTTGTGTCACCTTAGCATTATTATTCATAACCGCGACGGATAAGTATATCAAATTAAGGGTGAGTGAGGGCCCCCGTCGTGTCCCAAGGGATATTGTTTAGTGGAGTCAGCCAGAAGTCAGTTTTGTTAGCTCAAGACACGGTCTATCGTCTGCGCGGGGTAGCTTTGAGTGACCTGGATCACACGTCGACCGGCCCGGAAACATGCACAACGTGACTTGGTGTCCGTTCGATACTTGCTAAGAACCTGACGTGGAATCAATGATTTCTTAGTGAGAAATTCAACGTGGGCTGACCTAATATCGTTTCAACCTATAGCCAAATATGGATTAATACCTGGTTGTAATTGTTTGATTATATGATATTCATGTGCCGTAATGGAGTAAAATAGGTGATTTATATCAAAGAGGAGGGAATGTTTGCTTGTGGTGACAGCCTAAGTTGCTTTGTGATATAGAGAGACAATAGGACGTGCGGATCAGGAAACTAAAGTGCGAGCGGAAGGTAGAGGCTGTTATTCGTGTTAGGAGGTTCGTTTTGGGGTGAAGTGGATAGAGGTTGCCCTAACCCTGGGGACGCGATGGCAGGACGAGCTAGAGACCTCGGACAAGGCCTCGAGCGGGACCTTGGCAAACCCGATGGTAAGATTGGCATTGAGATGTCCCAGGAAGGGGGCGACAGTCTCGATAAGAATCAACCGGGAGTTCCACCCCGAATCGAGGCCGGGAAATCAAGCGATTCACCGCAGAATAACTTTGATCACATTTACTCGCATGTTGCGCCCGACCATGAACGTAGACGGAGTAAAGACAGCGAACATTACAATACGGTGTTCGATTCCCAGATTGAATTTCCGGATTTAAATGACTTAATCGACAGCCCGTTAGTACCCGAAGTCCCCCGAGACTTTACATTGACTCGAAGCTCATCAGGACTGATATACGGCAGCGATGGAAACACGGTTTTGATTGAGGAGGACTCCATACAAAGTTTTGATACGGAGGGTGACTCTCGCTCGCTTTTGCTCAACGATACTCTCACTGAAGTTTCTGACATGTATGCTAGCGCCACCACTTGTCAGGGTTCGGACAGCGAACTGTATGCGTCACCGGACGACCAGCTAATTGAGCCGGTATATGAGGAGATCCCTTTTCTGAGGAATCGTAGTCGTGATCAGCCGGCAGCGCGGTGCTCGGGAATATCAATCGATGATCCATTTCCAGATGAGGATAGACCAGTCGACTGCCAGCTATCGGCGAAACCGAGAGAGCCCACCGCTACTCTCGACACGAGCGCGCCGCCTTTCGATCCCCCGCGAGTTCCTGCGTGTGACGTCATCTATCAGAAAGTGAATACCCTCGGCGGCAAGAGCCCCACGAGCTCAGTTGAGTCGAAACCACGGGATGATACAATGGCGTTTTTCAAGCGCTCCTTCGCCAAGTGTCGTCTAGACTTGCTTTTCAGGAAAAAGAACAAGAACAATAAGTTTGTGGAATGTGTCGAGAAGGTAATCGAGGCCCGACGTAGTGGATGCATAGATGAGGATGGAAATTTTGTGCAAGCTTTGGACGAACAGATACAGAAACATGCCAAAGAATCTGGGAAGAGTAAGAAATCAAAGGACGGTGGTGTCAAGCTGGAGACTCGAACAGAAGGTGATGGAAAGCCTGAGGACTTAGGAGTCTCGAACCCTAACTATCGCGAATCATACCCGCTACCTGAAGAGGACGATGGATCCGAGGGGTATGCATCCGCGAGCGAAATCGAAACGGTGGATTCGTCAAACAGTGGTCCTGAGAGGAGGAGCCCACGACTCTCGGGAATCCTTAGCAATCGGAGTTCGCAACATGAATCGTCCGAAGACAGCGGCGATGTCGATGGTGACAGCAAACGTAAAAGCCGTCGTACCTCGTCTCGCCGCGTTCGCTTCTCTGACGACGTCGAAGAATTCGAACACATCCATCTCCTCGCCAAGGAAGACCGCCGCGTCGTGTTGTCGTCATCCGACGACGAAAGTGTGAACGATGACGATGTCTGCGTGCTCAGCCTTACCAGCAAAATCTCGCTCTTTGAGAGCATGAGCAAGAGGAAGGACTCGACAAAGCTTCATCCCAAGTTGACTCGAACATCGGGCCATCGCCACAGTGACCCAGGCCCCACCCGAGACTCGATGATTCCTGACTCCAGCGAGTTTCCCGAGACAAACGTTGGGAATAGTAATAAGCTAGGCTCCATCACCAAAGCGAGAGTACAGGCCTTTGAGAAACTATCGCACATGAGACCCGGTGATAGGGTCCCGAAGCCGAAACCCAGGACCAGTTTGCTCGAAATCAGAGTTAACCAGACAAAACAGAAGATCCTCTTCTTCGAGCAGTTGCAAAGTGGACCAATAATACCCCTCCCGGAGGAAGGTGATGCGTAAGACTTGTATATGGTTGTAAAAATAGATGGAAGTGAAAGAAAAGAATTTCAGATTTATCTTACCTCAGAAGTTTTAAAGTTACACTTTTATACTGAAAGAAGTTTTCGATTATAATTTGAGTTCAGCTACAAGCTGCAAAAGTAAATGGAAGTCACGAACTACGTGTTTTTCCTAGACCATCGAAATACACCGAGTTTTGAAAAGCCATGAGTCAGCCATACCTTTTTTTCTAAAATTATCTGTGATGCTAATTTCGTGCAATTAAATGTTAAGAACATACAGAAGGTAGACAGGAAGCCACCATGAGCCGAAGCTCCCACCCTCTGTCAACAGGCATCGCTTTGTGTACGATAATGGGAGATCATAATTCGGTGTGGATGTTGGATTTGGGCAAACAATTACGCTGGAAAACAGACGTCTTCCGCTGGAGATTTAGCGGTGGTTGTTTCTCTGAGATGAAGCAGCGGTGATCAGGCCTCTGAAGAGATCTTGAAAGGATTACAATGGGGGCTCTCCAGATTAGTTTTTGGCGGGCAGGTGTTAGACGTGGTCATTGAGGTGGAGGATGATCGATGATGGCGGATAGCCCACCTTCCTAATCGAACCCCAACACCCCAGTCACACCTAACTAGCAATTCCTACCAGCGACCCTGCGATGTCACAAGGCCATGCTGGCCCCATTGGCAACATCATGTCTCAACTTGCGCACCTAAGCACGGGCGATGGTATGACCGGGGTCTGAGTCGCGACGAGACGTACCTGGGCTTTGGAAATGAGGAACCAAGTCGTGCGGATATGAATAATCAATTTATCAAGTTGTATAATGGAAGCAGGGGGCACATTGGCCTTGGAATCATAATCATCATTGTGTAGGATGCCGAATTAAGCTAGTGTCACTGGCACGGGTTTGCCCGAATTAGAAAGTGAACCACGAGCAGGCGTCTGGGGGTAGTGATCGAGATATGGTAGATGGGTTTCTAACAGGTGTGGTGGTAATTGTGCCCTTCCCCTAACTTGTTATAAGACGTTTATCTCTCCATATTAATGTCAGACCTACTTCCTAAATGATTCTCCAGTAACAGATTCATAGATGTTTTTAAAAAGCAATTGTATCACACAATATTCATTGTTGAAATGTCATTAGTGCCTTTCATTTTAATGTGATCATTGGCTTTCCGATGACCTCATAAAACCCTCCCATCGAAAGTTAGCATTTGGTAGATATACACCTTTTCTTGTCGAAAACGAAATTGATGCAAAATGCCCCTACTGCAATCCACCTAGGTTGGGTACATACATTGATTTTTTTTTGCAAGAAGAGGCAACGGGTAGATGAATCCCTTTGGCTGAACTTTAATTTGGCCTGAAAAAATCGAAATAAAGATTGAAAGGGGGCAATCCATGGGGTGAAGAAACGCACCCTTTTCCTAAGCCCTCAGTCACATAGAAGCCCAGACAGAACCGACTAAACGGGACTCTTTGTTAAGGAGTAGTTAACCGTTAACTGAAGTAATAGTCGTGTTGAATCGTGTTCGATTGGGGCTTTTATGTGACTGGGGCTTAAAGAGATGACAGAGTTGCTGCATGACTGACAAGCATGTAATCACTAAATGTTAATCCTAGAGTCAAGATGAGATTTTAAACCTAATCCATGAATCAAACCTAAGGATCAAGAAGGGATTTAACGACCAAATGGAGTGACTTATGTCCTTTGTCTTTCAGGATTTAGATAAATTGGAATGCTTCCTACAGCTCATGATTCTTTGGCCATCAAATCAATGAATGGATCGCAAATGGCTCGAGAGCCGATGATATTTGTTAATCATTTTGGACGGTGTTTCATCAAGCTATGAAAGACTTAAATATAGGTTTTGTGATAAATTCCGTTGGGTGACGTAGTGATAGATATAATTGATCCAATATTGTCGCCAACGGCCCACAAATGGGTGCACACACTACGATTTAAAAATAAATGGCTTTGGATCATGCATCGAGCGGAAGAACGCAGTCTTTCTTCTCCTTGATGAAACACCGCCCTGGTGAAATGTGTAAGATCTTGGAAAATGTATCTGTACTTTATGAGTGTTTGATATGTTACTGATGACTATCATTGTTGTATTCCAATCGAATGTGCAATAATTCACTGTAGGGAGGTTAATTTTGCTTTGCTCTCCAAGCGCTTTCATGAACTAAAAATATAAATGTTATGCAATATATTTGGTATTCGGGTAAAAATTATGCAATATTTCATCGTGCAATATCTTGTTATCTTGGGAAGTGCAATACTGATCTGTTTGTATATCACAATTTTCTGAATGTATTTCCATTCTCTGCTGCACCGTAGATTTAATTGTGAGCTTGTGGTGAACCTGGGCCCTATCTTCAATATCTTTTGCCCATATTCCAACATTTCCATTATTTCAACAAACCCTGAATGAGATTTGATCTTGAATGAAGTTTTAAAAGATCCTAAATATATTTAGCATTTCAAAATATATCCCTGGGTCTATTATGCCTATATAATGTGATGTTTGATAACCCATCTCAGGCGTGGATACGTCTAAAGTCTTTTCGTCTCAATATTCTGCAATGCAATCAGACTGCAGACTAATCAATGTATGGTTACAATTTAACCACAGTCTATTTCATGAGGAATATGGGCCTAACATTTCATTGATTTTCACGAATGTGCCCACATGTAACCACAAAGTAAGTTCAAGAAACCAAAGTATCTTTTTCGACACAGATTATTTGCCTGCGCTCGAAATGCTGAAGAATGTGGATGGAAATGACTAAACATTAAACCTTGAAGCAATTTTCAAATAACAATGGTTTTCAATGAATGACCCGGTAGCCTTTAAATCAAATTCTTCTGTCACTTAGCAACTTTTCGTCCACCGGGATACTCCAATGTCACAAATTTATGAGAAGTGATGACAAACTATGAATCAATGCTGCTCTTAATATTTTGCAATGTGCATTGGTGAAGGAATTGTCTGTTGTATATCTATGGGAAGGTATCAGGGGAATTGTCACATCTGGAAGAGCATTGGTGTTAATGAAATGGTCATTGCTCCGGTGATGTTTGAGTCATGAGAATCTGCCGACGATCATGACACAACATTTTTAAATTATGAACTCTTTGAAAAACTATTTCAGTATCCAAACTGGTATGTAATACGACTAAATGATGTCATTGAACGGCTTTGCTCACAGAAAAAAAAAATCGATTTAGGAGTAATTCTTCTTCAGAAGTTTGCTTCATGTTTGCAATGAGCTTCGGATGAAATGGTTATATAAGCGTTAGCGTCATTATATATTTGTACAACAGTCAGCTGTAAAAAATAGTAAAAAAAAAAAAAAGAGAGACCTGGGCGATGCTTCACCAAATTCTTTTTTAAGTTAAAAACGACTGTAAGAAGGACTGGAGTTCGTTAATGACCGTGATATCCATAAGGGTCTTGATAATTCATGACATGAATTGATACCAGTCATTAATCAAGTCGTTCTTAAAATCTTTCATAACTTGATGAAACACCACCCTGGACGATTAGTGCTAATGTTGAAATTAGTCAAGGGGGTATTGTTAACATTCACACCTGTCGCATTGTAATTGTGAATGACACATCTTTATGGGTTATATTGTACTTGGGTGCAACGGGTCATGATGGTGATAATTTGCGGAACGAAATGATGTTCTGCAGAATTACTAATTCACACTTAGTACAAGGTGTTTGATGCTGATTGATGCTAATAATGGAGAGGCCCACTGAAAGGGATTGATGAGTTAGAAATTTGTTTAAGATAATCACAAAGGGTTTCTTATATTTTTCTTTGATGTTACGGGTCATGATAGTGCTAATTTGCGGAAAGATATGATGTTCTGCAGAATTACTAATTCACACTTAGTACAAGGTGTTTGATGATGATTGATTCTATTGATCGTGAGGCCCACTGAAATGGGGTCAGGAGTTGGAAATTTGGTTAAGAGGAAGGCAAATGGTTCATATTGTTCTTTGTTGATACGGATCATGATGGTGTTAATTTGCGGAAAGATGTGATGTTCTGCGGAATTACTAATTCACACATAGTACAACATGTACAAGGTGTTTGATGATGATTGATGCTATTAATGGTGAGGCCCCTAAACACAACGGAGAAATTAGAACTTTGGTAAAAAGGAAACAAGTGGGAAGGCAAAGGATAGAAGACAAATTATAGATCGGAATTATTTACTTTGCAAACAGGGGATGCAGTAAGATGATGCATTCATTAATCACTTACAGTTAAGTCTATGTCGTCTTAAGAGGGATGGAAAATACTGCTTCCTTGTTCTTGTGCCGTTTTACAAATTACATGATTAGGTATCAATTTGTGATGAGCCGTTTAAGAACAGGTGTGCAGTTCCTTAATTCTTACAAGTCATGCATAATTAGGGACGAGATTTTAATTGTCTGTTCAGGTAGACACGTGACCCATGCTATGAAAGTTTGATGTCACCTGATAGTTTGCAGGACCACCTGGCATGGTGCATTGTTAATTGGAAGGGGTTTCAAACGTTTCTGGAATCGCTTATGACCTGAATTACCAGGCCCATGCCCATTTGGACTCGTGATCTGCGCTATGACAGTTGGGTGTCACCTAACAGTTTGCAGGACCACCTGACATTGATGTATGGTATATTGGAAACGGTTTGAATAATCTCTATTGAATCGGTTATGACCTTAATTCCCAGGCTCGGGAAGACCTTGCCTAATTAGATCTTGTATGTGTAGTGTCAAAAATCCACGATCAGCGACACTTGATACTCCAGGTTTAAGTCAAAGACATTGAATGTAATTATTCCGGCACTTGGCATCAACCTAGAGTGAAGAGTGAACGTTCGCCAATGTTTATAACTGAATCGGTGATTGAATTCATCTCTGAATGACAGGGAACATGCAAACAGATCCATAACGATCTGGTAGACATAATTGTAATTATTTCGCTCGCCGAACAAGTAAATAATTTGATTGGTCGGATACTGCATGCAAACCGCTCTTCCGCATACGTCTCTTCATTGTGACAGGGGTCCCACTATAGCCGCGCATTGTGATTCAACGAGGGTTGCTGTTGTGATTATGGATTCAAACAAAGTGACAAAGAGGGAAGTCAACTGGATACTTAACGAGGATATTCTAAAAATATAATGTGAAGTGTTTGGTATTCAGGGGTATGTTTGAATTGGTTGGATTTGTTTTAAATGATTTGTACAATAATATTGTATCCCAATATCCAAATCATTTTTCTAACAACAAAAAGTTAAATTCCTTGTGCAAGCTAAATCAATGCAGTTGAATCGTATTGTCCACTAAGCAGAACTTCATCTGGCTGCTCAAAAGCTGCGAACTCATCGTGATGTTTTATGATGATGATTCGCTTGTTTGGCGAGTGTTACTGACTGTTTAGTAGGAACCAAAGGAGGAAGACATTATCCCTTTACTTTCATAAAAGAAGATATACCTGAAAACATAATGCATGGGCTTCCTATGTCCTTCTCAATGTACGAGGCTGAAAGATTTAAGTTGGATTTGCATCCGGATGGAACGTCTTTATCAAAAGACACCAATGCCTGCGAACAGCTCAAGTTGTATCTATTAAATCGGTCATTGATTAATTACTCATGTAAAATCCTTTTGACACTTTGTTGTTTTCCGGTTATCGTAATTCGATTACAAATTTGTCCGACTAGAAGGTCTAATTTGATTCAGAACCATGTCATACTTAATCAGTGTTAATTGTACTCCGTTATATAATTGTTGTTGCTAACTTCATGCCTTATCAGTCTCAGAAATATGTCGTGTTTGATTCATAAAATGATCTTATTAATTACTAACAATAATATAATGTAGATGCACGTGTCCATTCGCAGGGGCCGGTTGTACAAAAGCATCAGAAATCCAAATTTGTGGGCATTCCGTAGAAACGCGGGTGTAATTTTGAGCATGGGTTCCTATGGAATGTCCAAGAATCTATACTAAGACGCTTTGGGTAAACCGGCCCTAGATTTTTTTGCCAATAAAATAGAAAGAGATGAGCATAATTATGTTGCTAGTTTTAAGAGGCATGAATATAGTAATATAGTAATAGTTAGCAGAAAGCCGCCTTATAACATCCTATCCTATCATTTATTTTTTATTATCTAAACAAAAATGCTTTCAACATGTTCAAAGTATTCATATATTTCCACTTTATTTTAGATTCAATTAGCCATCTAATCCATATTGGTAAACCAAAAGGATCCGATCTAACATGTATTCTTCTTTTACCAAAATAAATTTATGATTTTCTAACAAAAATGATTGTTTGTAATTCATCAACAACTGTCCATATTATTTTTGTAATGTATCTTTTCTAACGCTACTAGAATAGGTAACAATATCATTAATTAGCCGACGATTCTTTTTAACATCCTTCCTCGAAATGCTCTTTCATTCATTAGTTATTGCTTTAAGCATGTACATTAATTCTCCCCTTCTTTTAGTAGCATTCCTAACTATTTACATTACTAATTTAATTTCAAAACACTTCATTTTGTTCAGGGAGATGGTTATGAAGGGGGTGTTTATTTCTCATCAAAGTAAGAATTATATCTTTGTGACGCTTAATAAACCAAATAGTTGTAAATCCCGAATCCCAACGTAAAACGGAAAACGCAATGACCGGAAAAGAACAAAGACACCTCAATACCAAATTTTAAGGACTGAGACATGTATAGGATATTCATGTCCACACTTTTGGAACTTTCATGTCTGAGCAGTATCTGGCAATGTAAGGTTTATGGCTATAAAACTAAAAGTGAACAACAAACAACAACACAAGCAAGTGGGTATGGAAGTTACATAGGCACATTCAAGCACTGTATTTTCTGGACTTACAACACACTAAGAAATTAGAATGCAATATGTTCCCTTATACCAGCTGTTAGGGACCTTTAGCATGTACAAGACGGTATGGCTGATCACAACGTTAGCTCTAAGGTCCGTTCCAGAAGGGTGCACCAACACAACACTACTTCTTGAATGGACCTTAGAGCTAACGTTGTGATCGGCA
>BQKZ01004684.1:34527-51139 GCA_036244855.1 Temnopleurus reevesii | reverse complement strand
GTCTGCTCCTGGTTGTTCTCCATCTCGTTCTCCAGGAACTGCTGTTTCTCCTTCACCATCTCCTCGTGATCCATCAGATCGGACTTGGCCTCCGCGAGTTTCTGGACAAACCAAATAAAAAATTTAATAATATACATAATAACAATATTTAGATGAAAGATTTCCTCTGGCCCGGTAACAAAATAATAAAAAATAAAAGACAGAAAGAAAAAAAATGGCAGAGACAAAAAATGTTGTCCATATTTATAAAGCACTTACAACAAAGTGTTTCTAAGCGCAGTCTTCCCTACCCATGCAATGGACAAAGAGGAATGACTTGTTGAAAAAGAGGGGGAAAAACATGTTTCCCATAGGATTGTACAGTCGAATTATCTTGAAAAATAGGAAGACTCTTTTGAAATGGCCTTGAAACTCTCCCATATTCTTTGCTCAAAGGTCTCTAAGTGCTACGTTACACTCTCATCCAGCTATAGCACTGCTAACTGTATTCGAGGAATTTCTTTCATCTGGGAATCATTTACGTCACCTGGGTTGAGTGCAGCACAATGCTTGAATTTGATGACCGGGAGTGGTATTCTGGAATCATTCTTATCCTTCTTCCTAACTTTCTTCTTATCATAGTGAGACATCATCTGAAAATCTTCTTAATGCAATCTTTTCTCTTGTAGGACTGCCTTCTTCTTATCTTTAATCATGCCCATTTTCATTTTAGAGTAGATAAGAACGATTTCAGAATACGGCCCCGGGTCATAATATACAGGGCCCTCAGGTCACACAGTTAATAAACAAAACACTATTATTTGCATATGCTGATGCAAACTGGCACATTGTTTTCCAAGATGGAGATAAAGTTATGGTTACTGGGATTGGTGTATTACTGTATCTTACCGTAGCTAATCTGTCCATCTCTCTATCCCTTCGCTGCATCTGTTCTATCGTCGCCTCCCATTGTTCTATCAGCTGCTGGCGATCATTGTGCGCCTTGCGGAATTCTTCGGCTGTTTTGTCCATCTCTAACTGCAAAATATAAGTGACATTTTCATTAAATAAGAGAAAAATGCAACATTTTTCCCCTAGGCCCCTGTCACATAGAAGCCCGGAAGCAACGCCATTTGACACTACTCTTCATTCAGCTCACATTTTACTGCATCAGAACAACAAGTCATATTGAATCATGTTCAGTCGTGGCTTCTATGTGACTGGGGCATTAATTGGATGTGTGAAATAATACTCCATAAAATAAAATATAAATTGGATCTCTTTATGAAATACTGTATAAGCCAATATACGCAATGTCAATTAGTGTCTATTCATGTTGGGATGACACAAGAATTATTGCAATTATTATCTACACAAAACAAAAGTCATTTAATTGATATTTAGGCAGTACATGTACCTGCTGCTATTATACGTATCAAACCCGCCACAGCCATCAGCTCTTGGTGGTCTAGAGGTAAGACACCTGTCTAGTTCAGAGGTTGGTAGAAGAAGCCATGACGTCTAAGCAAGCAGCGGATTGCTAAGACCATTTTGTGCAATTGGCTCCAGGACGCGGTGATTAAAGTCCAAGGACGTAACCAGTAGACCATGACACTTCGTATCTTGTCATTTCCAATCCCACAAACAGTTGAACATTTAGTCAATTTTTGTTTCGATTAGGAATTTAACAGTTCCTAAAAAGCACATTTTTATGAGCAAAATATTCAGCTACAGAAGGAATTTGTGGAGGGGACGTACCTGAGCTGTGAGTGTTTCCGTCATCTCGTTATCCAAGTCTTTCTTCCTTTTCTGGCAGGACTCAGTCATTCTTTCCATCTGTAATCTTAATTCCTGAAAAAATAGATGATAATCAATAAATTAGGCAAATTACAACTTGAAAAATGGCACAAAAAATATATCAACACTCCATCTGTAAAAGTTAAATTGAAGGAGTCGGTCATTTGACCAGCGTGATTTATTTTTCATTTGTAGCTTCATTATACCATGGGCCTGTAACATAGATGATGCAATAGTACTTAAGATAAATATTTTTTGTAAGTCTATGACAAGACATGTATCATAAAGATATGATTAATTTTTTATTAATCGTATCTCTTTTATGTTACAGGCTCCCGAATACACAATTACCATGAATGGCTTGAAAAAAAAAATTGTATATTGTAATGTTATCTTGGATGGCACCCTTGGTTAATGGTGTACATAAACAAAGCTG
Source organism: Temnopleurus reevesii (assembly GCA_036244855.1). Lineage (NCBI taxonomy): Eukaryota > Metazoa > Echinodermata > Echinoidea > Temnopleuroida > Temnopleuridae > Temnopleurus > Temnopleurus reevesii. The sequence continues at coordinate 48,927 of BQKZ01004684.1, read as the reverse complement.
TAAAAATATTAGGCTTCAAAATCAATCTTCATTGCTTCGAAGAAACTAAAATTCAAAATATGACCTATAAAGGCACACTGTGCAGGATCTATGAATCTGTGGTAAACAACTTTCATAGATATCTTCATAGTGTTTGTATACCCTACTTCTTTTGTTTAATTCTTTGTTGTTTTTTAATCAATCATAATGTAATAATACAGTCAGAGACCTAGATTTTATTTTAAAAAATGTAATAGCAAAATCATAATGTGTGATGTCTTTAATCTGGTGTGGTTGGAATTATTTAGCTAAAAATTTTGAATTAAACAATTTTTAAATATTTTTCTGACCTTCAATTTGGCATCGTCAATCTGTCTGTACTTTGTGATGGTCATAAAGTCCTCATCCTTGCGTGCGGATTCCTCCAGCCAAGCTTCGAGGGCTTGCTGGTCCCAATTCAGCTGCGACTTCAGCTCCTCAAGCTTCTGAGTGTTCTTGAAAATTGTGTTCTGTACGAGAAAAAAGAGAGATTTAAAAAAAAAAAATAGGGGGTTAAAATAAGAGAGAACAATGCTGAAGGAGGAAAAGAAGACTAATTATTGTGGTGACAATGATGATGATGATGATGATGATGATGATGATGATGATGATGATGATGATGATTATGAAGATGACGATGATGGTGATGATGAAGATGATGATGATGGTGATGATGAAGATGATGATGATGGTGGTGGTGATGGTGGTGNTATCTTGTCATTTCCAATCCCACAAACAGTTGAACATTTAGTCAATTTTTGTTTCGATTAGGAATTTAACAGTTCCTAAAAAGCACATTTTTATGACTAAAAGTTTCAGCCACAGAGGGAATTTGTTGGGACGTACCTGAGCTGTGAGTGTCTCCGTCATCTCATTATCCAAATCTTTCTTCCTTTTCTGGCAGGACTCAGTCATTCTTTCCATCTGTAATCGTAATTCCTGAAACATAAAGATACATGATAATTAGCATATTGTTCATTTTCATTACATAAAAGAAGACCTACTTGAAAAGCACTCAATCTATAATTGTAAATTTGAATGAGGCAATTATTTGATCTCAGCTCTATTGCATAAAAAGTTGCTTGTACATGTAGTATGATCTAAATTTTCTTTTATGGTGGCAACTTAATTATAAGGCTTTATTGCCTTCCCTGTTGTCTCCAACTATCAAGTTCTATTATATCATGCACATTGTAAATCGTTTTAATGTGATTTTGATAGAATTAAAACGAAATGAAATGAAAGTTGCGTTTAAATGCAATATACAAAATCACATGAAAATACGCATTCCTGATTGGTTGAAAATGAAGCTACCTTTAATTTTCTGATTACATGTACTTTTGTGATCATAAAGCTTTTTGAGGTGTTAAATAAAGTTGTTTATTAACTCCAAAACCTTTTTCCCTTCTTCTCACAGTGCCTATTTGATCAGCAATATAATTGCAATAGTATGCAATTCAAATTTCAAAAGAGTTCCTGACATAGTATCATTAAAAATTGTTTTCCTAAATCCAACAAGACCAATGTGTGCTAAGTTTTATAAGGCTTCGGCAAAACTAATTTGATTGACAAAAATTTATAAATGTAATAATGGCCAAGCTTCTACAGATTCTGATTACACAGCAGCCAACCTTTGGAGATGAATGGCTTGACAAAAAAAAATTTGTTATGTTATGACATCCATTTTGCTCAGACAATTGTCTTTTCACATTTTCTATTCTAACCTTAATTAATTTCAAGTTTGGGTGTAAGCTTTTCCCTCTCTCTGGCCCTGCCCTGTTGGGGTTGGAAGCAACTACAAATTTTCAATGGCATAATATTTTTTCTCACCTTTAATTTAGCATCGTCGATCTGTCTGTACTTTGTGATGGTCATGAAGTCTTCATCCTTGCGTGCAGATTCCTCTAGCCAAGCTTCTAGGGCTTGCTGGTCCCAGTTCAGCTGTGACTTGAGCTCCTCAAGCTTCTGGGTGTTCTTGAAAATTGTGTTCTGAACAAGAAAAAAGAGAGATTTATCAAAAAATAGGGGGTTAAAATAAGAGAGAACAATGCTGAAGGAGGAAAAGAAGACAAGTTATTGTGGTGATAATGACAATGATGATGATGATGATGATGATGATGATGATGATGATGGTGATGATGATGATGGTGATGATGAAGATGATGATGATGGTGATGATGAAGATGATGATGATGGTGGTGATGATGATGATGATGATGATGGTGGTGGTGGTGATGATGATGGTGTGGAAGAAGATGGTGATGATGACAGGTGGTATGATGATGATAATGATGATGATAATGATGATAATGAGGAGTAAGAGGAAGATGATGATGGTACTTTACGAGAAATCTTAGATCTGATATTTTTCCTTGTTTATTTTTAACATTTCAATAATCACTTTAATTTCTTGGGATATTTAGGAGATATAATGGAACTATTATTCTCTAGAAAAAGCAGAAATAAATGTCTCAAAGAAATACTTCAAACTTGACCTTTCACCCCTCACCTGATAGATATTCTTCCTCTCCTTGATGTCGCCGAGGTCATTCTCCAGTCGAACAATCTCTTGCTTCAATCGTCCATCCTCCCTCTGGGCAACTAGCTTCATGTGATTCTCAGTCTCAAGTTCATTGTCTCTCGCTCTGCAAACATTCTTAACATCGAAATATAGAATACAGGAATAAATATGAGATTTAATATCCTGATTGCAAATCTTTATGCAGACCCCAACTTGGACTTATACTGAACCCAATTCATTTATTCCTAAATATTTATCGCGACGGCTATTTCGGAGCTCATGGGGTTGTATTTTTGGAGCTGATGTTTACATGTAAAACACTGACTGGGAGTGTTTTTAATTGACATGTTTAGTTTTTGCCCTCATTGGATTTTATGTGGGCTATTTTTATGGTCTACAGGGTTGAAGCCCGGGCACACCAAACACGGCACGGCATCACGGCACGGCATCACGGCACTGTATTTACGCGATTTCTCCCCTGTGATTGGCCAATTGTTGAACATCCTTTGCGTGGAGGAATGTGCTGGCCAATAACAATCAAGATACCACGTAAAAAACCGTGCCGTTATGCCGTGCCGTGTTTGGTGTGCCCGGGCCTTTAATCACCCATTGCCCCCATGTATTTTTTAATGTTGATTCTTGTAAGACCTTGCAAGAAATATGGTCAGATTGGGTGTAGAAATTTTTTCTCAATCTTCTTTTGCATCTGGTATATATAAAGAGTCCTGCATCAAAAGTTACTGAACCAAAACACAAAATGTGTTTCATCATCCTGAGAGGGTTAAACTAACAGTCTACATGTACCCATAAATTATGATATTTTAATAGCAGCAGAAAAAAAATTGGTGTGCAGAACATAAAAAGAATTGAATAAAATCAGACAAGTAATAGAAACAAAGTTATGAACATTTAGTCTGATTTATCAGATTTTCATCTGATTTATCTGCTCTTGTTGAAGAAATATTATTTTGGGGGTAGAGATTCCTTCTTTAAAGCTTAAGTCATTCATACCTGTGTCTGATTGAGTTCTTGCTGCACATTCTTCATATGCTCGGACATGGCGTGGACACGATCATCATTCTGACTAACTTCTCCCTGGAGTCTGATCTTCTCTTTCTGTCCTTTAGCAACCTAGGAAATAAAAACACACAGAATAATGAGTATATTGGTCAAGATTTCTATGATGGGAGGTCGCACGTCTGCGCGCTTAAACTTTCAGCTTGAAAAAAGCATAGAGTTAATGAATATAATTCAATTTTAATATGATATTATCACAAATATCCTAGAGATTATGTGTGAGAAATATCTCAGCAAAATCTGACCAGGAACAATGTCATTTTAGATGAAATGTACACCCCTCTCATTTTTGCCGTTCAAAATATTTGTGTCCTTTCTCTGCATCCTATTCACTTTACACGCGGTTGGGGATTTTCAGGAAAAGTCTTGATTTCACCGAGCGCGCGAGTTACATCGCGTATGTCAATGAGGCGCAGATGAGGGACCTGGCGCAGAGGAGGATACCCTTACCATACACCAACCATGATTCATATAGGCTACAGTAACAAAATAACTTCAAGTTAGACAGCAAAAAATAGCTTTAATGACACCACAAAGTTATTTGTGGTGCATTTTAGTTTAGTGTTTTTTTATTCATTTATTTATTTTTTTTTTTTTTTGCATATTTAACTTACACCGTAACATGTCAAACTATGGAAAATCATTCTAAATTATTATCCATCAAAAATCCTTTGAAATTTATCAAGGTCCAACAAATTAATAATCAAGGTTTTGTCTAAATGATCAATGGTAATTTGGCACAAATAAATTGGCAACTAAAAAATCAATGACTGAGGCAACAAGAATCATTCATAGCTGGGCCTAGCTCGATGCCATCTAGCTTCCTATTCGGGCTTCATTTGACATTTTACACTTTATGTTATCATTCTCTTTTATCAAACTGACATTTACATTTATATTTACATTGTATTTTTATCTTACGTGCCCTCTGACTAACATAAAATGTAAAATACCAGATTTGAATCCTGGTTGAAAGTTGGATATAATCGAACTAAGCTGGGCCTAGCCCTCGTTGCTAGCTTCTTAGGGTTTCTTTCAGTGATTTCGAAAGAAAATGTCTGTCACTCTTTCTCTCTTCCAACTCCTTTCCTATTTGTTAATTAAGTCAGTGCCTTTGAAAGTTTGACTTTGTCCACCCATCATCACCCCCCCCCCCCCCCCCAAAAAAAAGGCAGCAAAAAAGGATGAAATCTTGAAACCAGGGCAAAAGTGCATACCTTTTCTTCTAGGTCCTTATTTTCCCTATTGGCAACAGGAATTTGGAGACCACTGTCCCACTCCATATCGCTCAAAACGCTCTTGACACTCATGTTGGGTTCACCAAACTTCCACGGTTCTCAAGGCTCCAGCTGCGGGGCAACTCTCCCGATGACACAGCAGTGCGAGACGGTCAGTGACGAGATGCTGGCACCGACCACAGAGATGTTTCGTCTTTTTCGGCGCTTGGCTGCAGCGATAAAACGTCAATGTCTGCTTTATCACAAGTACAACACCTGCCTCATATAATTAATGTCGAAATTATTTCTCATTTTGTTACTACTTATCTCTTTTACTTTTCACAAAACCAAAACAGAAGAGATCTCCGGAATGTCGTTTACATGTTTGCTGTGGTAACGAATTCCAAAGTTCCCGGATGCGCAAATGCGACGTTTCGGCCATGCCACTATTTGCCTGGACAAAATTCGTCCCATTGAGTTTGAATGCTCCGTGGATGGGCGTGGCATTGGGTGTGTCTCCCAGCGGAGTTTCATTCGAGATGCCCGCTAATACTTTACCTAGATCAAAACCAAATGAGAGTTTCATGTAACATGTAACCTACTCACCTGAGAGTACGGTATATCAGTATATAGTGTAAATAGGGCTGAGTTGTCGGGCGCCGGTGGAAAAATTCGCAGCCTCTTTCAAAGATGTCAACCATTTCGAAATATAGGACCTACGCATGAAGTAAAAATTGAGATGATAAAATTAATTTGATTGTGGGAGTATTCAGAAAGACAAGACAATATACTTAAAATATGCCTCCAAATAGGAATTTTGTTTAGTTTACACTTTGGAAATGGGATTGATCAAAATTAATATATGCATAGCTTCCCAAGACTATTTTGTGAATTAGAGCATTCAGTGTGACTTTATGCATAGATTAGCATAATTGCGCAATTTTGATTATTTTCCCCATAAAAGGCTGGCCATAGAAGACCGCCCAAAAAGCCTGGCCTTACTCGGGCTCAAGGCTTGCTCGGGATAAAGGAAAAGGTCAAACAAAATGCAACACTCGAGCACTTTTTTTATATGCAATACAGTAGACCAACAAAAACTTTACAATTTTTTAAGTTTTTCAGAAATACATTTTTAAATAATGTCAAGAAATTTTTAAAACGAATCGTATATGGGAATGACTGTCGGTGACTTGGCATACTAGTGTATGTGTTCTGAAACGGGGGATCCGATATAGGTGGGGGAGGGGGGGGGGCAGAGCCCAGCAGGATCCCAACAGGAGATGAAGAGATCTGGGGCCCATGGATTTTGAGGTTGATCCTCAAAAGCGTTTATCTGGCATTCATGGTGCGTTATGATGACAGAAAAAAAACTTACGAGGGGCTTGAGGTGCTTACAGTGTCCGACCCCCCCCAAAAAAAAATGGGTTTTCATCTAAAAATTTGGCGCCCCCTGAGTGGGCTGAGATCAAATTTAGCGTCCCCATGCAGAGAGCGCTGGGGGAGGGGGTCGGAAGGTTTATACAGACACCGACATTAAATTAAACATTCAAATAGAAGATTTGAGAAGCCAAACGGTTTCTTTTGAAGAAGATCTTATGGCATGTTTGACTCAGAGGCATTTCTCCCATGCTGGTCTTTTTTTCTTCAGAGAATGCCCCCCATCTGCTGCTCCTTGGCCTATGAGCAAACTTCTATTCAGAATCATATGAAACAATATTAAATGGAAGATTATTTGTGTTCTGTATCTTTTGAAAAATTGACTCGGAGGGGCACAATTAACTGACTTACTTTCACATTCGCCCCCCTCCCCCCTGTCCATTGTCGAAAGTTCTTGGTAGGGACCGACGTCACTATGTGGGCACATAATTATGGCATAGGGACAACAAAGGAAACAAAGTGTTCTTCCGCCTGCCCCATCCCCCAGCAATGTTTTTGCGCCCTCCCCCAATGCCCCCTCCCCCCCACACACACATCTGGTGCTCGCATAATTATGTGCCCACATAGTGACGTCGGTCCCTACCAAGAACTTTCGACAATGGACAGTTACGTAATGGGATCGCTAGCCTGTGTTATTGTCATCTGAATAACATTCTTTTAATAAGTCTACTTTGATGTCATGATGGTCACCGCCGATCAGGATGTAGGGAGAAGCAAGAAGTCTGTTTTCACATACTGAAATTGAACAAATCGTGTGCGCAGAAGGCAATAAATCAATTAAATCCTGAAAAACCAATGTGCAGTTCTTATCTACGACGGACTACTTTAGTTCCATGTGTTTTATTTTGAAAAGGATAGAATATATATTAATAATAAGGCTGAATAATGACTGAATGACTATCACTTATGATCAAATTTTTGCAGAATTCCTCATACTTTTCCAAAGATGCAAGATACATAGCATGTAAGTCTCTTTAAGTTGAGGTCATCATGTGTGTGCAGGATTTTCCGGACTGAAGATAAAAGCATATATCTTATATCATATCATCGTCTGCTTCGCAATTTTGCTGCTTCAAATCTGAAGGATGTTCATTGAAAGTTATAGTTGAAAACAGGACATCAGCAAACAAAAACCAAGACAGGGCAAAGATCCTTTGTCAATGAAAAAATGCACATACGTGCTTTAATTAATCATCATCTGGATATTCTCATCAATATGCATGCATAATTAGGTGCCGATGACTATCAAGACATCCAAGGAACGATGGCATTAATCTCCCATCTGAAAAAAAGGTCCTTGGTCCCTACCAAAGAGTTCTTTGGTCCCTACATGTAACAACAGATCTCACACTAACAGTGCTCAGTCGAAACGAGAATGCTGACAGGTGAAGTGGTCGTAATAATTTAGAGCCAAATTTAGATATGCCGATATGTCTAGCTTTTGCCAGGCGTTTGATGAAATTAATAAGTCAAAGCACGTATTTGCCCGGTCGCGGAAAAACATGCAATTTATGTGAACGACTGTTTTTGCATCTACACAGATCAGAGGGCGTGGTCCAGAGGATAGTAGCCGAATTATCGTGAAACACGTTGCGTTGTTTACAAAACTCGAAGCAAAAGCAGACGACAGGAACCCTGATATCTTCAAATAATGAATTGAAGGTTGAGCCCAGATTTATCGTCGTCGGTTTGAAGATAACAATATTGACCATCGGCCTTTGTAGATAACCAGGTCACACTCTCAGAGCCGCATGAAATCCACCCCAAGTCAAAATTTCGTCAGGAGCGCGGCCGCGGATCGGAGTGGAACGTCGCGATATACATTTCCGATTCTGCACCGAAAACTTGTTGAGACAGATGGGAACGGGCTTGGAGGAGCAGATGAGTTAATTGAACCAGATTCACTGAGAGTTAATAATGATGTCTGAAGAAAGATTCATCTTATCAATTGACATAGGGACAACAAATTTAAATGCTCATGTTTACAATGAGAAAGCGGAGGTGATTGGAGAGAGTCTGCAGAAGGTAAATTGCCCAAAGCCAAAGTCAGTGGTAATCGGGTCTAATTCAAAGTTATGAAAACTTTCAATTTCATTGACTTTGCGCAGGTCTCTGTCCTTTCAGTACTTTCTTTATCTTTTGATTACTTTCAGAGAAGTTCATTTATTGCCAAACATTACGGTCTTGGGCTCTCCCGGTCTTGTACTACTACTTGTAGTTGTAGCTTTTTTCTCTGGGCTTGGGTTTTCAGGTTGCTACTAACAAAACTGAAAGTTACAAGTTTTAATAATTGTACTGGATGACAACAAACTTTGGATGGGGCAAGGAAGACTTTCATTGGCTCGCATATCATAATTTAGTATTGGACTCTATTTAGCATTTTTTACATGCATGTTCCAATTCCACAACAAGCATCCACCAAATGAAGAGAGAGAGATAGAGAGAGAGTGAGTTTCATGTCGCGTATCCCGTTGTTTAAATTTGAATATATTTACGCCTGCTCCATCTCCAGTCCAGAAGATAAAAAGTGGGAACATCATCATCCGAACGACTTGACCGAGGCTTGAACTTGCAGTTGCAGTGCATGAACCACCCCAAATCAATTTGTGAAGACTGAGCTGATCACTTTGATTAACGGTACATGCCATTTAACCCGTTGAATACTGAACTCTTATATTTCTGTAAACTTTGTACAAGTTGCACCCCATTCCAGTAGCCAATGGGTTAAAAAGCCTATTGTGTATGTAGATCCTACGAATTTCATTTGTGAAAGTATAAGTGATTTGGATGTATGATTGACATCTATCACATTAATTACCTGGATGAAGTGATCTATTTTAAGAACGGATCTGGCACGAATCCAAGACAAATATAACAAGCACTTTAATCATTAGACTCTGTACTTATTCTGAACTTTGGATCACTGACGGATTGAGCCTTTTGACAAGTATCTTCGTTAAAACTAGCTTTAGTTGAGTAAACGACACAAATTCATGAGACTGTGGGAGTGAAGAAAACCCTGGAAAGATGGCGGAGGAACGATTTGTTTTAGCGATTGATATTGGCACAACCATGATGCGAGGACATGTTTACAATGAGAAAGCCGAGTTAATTGGAGAAGCCCTTCGGAAGGTGACTGCTTTCGTATTGTTTGAGTTTTGTGTAAAGTGACGTAATGATGTTTTTGAAATAATTTTATCTCAAATGATGTTGAAAATTTAATGCCCCACTATGCAACTTCTATTCAATGTAAATAAACTTCAATATTCTCTACTCCATCTGACTACATGTAATCAACTAACGTATTGCCTTAATATTTTATTTATACAAATTTCATGAATACTCCTCTGAATTATTTTATTTTCATTTCCTTTTGCTTAATATACTCCCTGCTTGTACTGTACTGTCATATATATATATATATATATTTTTTTTAACTTCATTTCCCTTGCCATCGAGAATGATATCAATTAATGGATCATGTTCAAATATCTGTTCTGAACAAAATGGCAACCCCCTTATGTGATAGCAGACGATAATGTGTGCCAAAATATTGGGCAATTTGCGCTTTTCTGAATTCATTTTAGAGCTTGATCCAGTCTATCTAGAAGAGGTATACAACACCTTTCTTATTGTTGTATATCATCCTGTAGGATTCATTCTCATTTAAGCCTTTTATTCAAGTATTACTTGAATACCAACAAGGCTACCAATTGACCTTATTTTTCCATTTTACATGTATCGTCCTTCATATGGGGATCAAAGTACTGATGAAAATTAAAAAAAAAATATCAGCTGACATTAGATAGGCCTAGATACCTGTTACTGGTATTTGCATTATTTTAGCATACCCGCTGCTGAAGAATTAAGTTTAATTTATTTACACCCTTACAAATGTCAGTGTCAAAATGGGATTGTGCTTTGGGAAAATTCACTTTGCATGAAATTCATATTATTTTCTTGAATTCTTATTTCTTAAATCATTATGTTTGTTGATATGTTTAGTACTATTTGCTCCATTATTTAAAACATTTTCAGATGATTTTCCAATTATTTTCCTAGTACTGCCACAAACTTGTGAATATTAATAGCATTGTAATGAATTTCTAATCCATTTTCCTCATTTTATCCCTTGCAGCTCGAGTTTGTAGTACCAGAGAGGGGGTACGTTGAGATTGTTCCAGATGTTCTTTGGTCGCAATTTCAAGCTGTTGGACGAGAAGCTATTAAAGGTATTGTAAAATCCACCACACCAAATGACTTTTAGTCGTATGACCTTAAAGGTAGAATACTTCTTTTGTAGCCTAAAATTTGACTTTCCAAGATTGTTGTGTTATGTCGAAGAGTACTAAATGTTAGAACTTATCACCAATCAATTAAGCACAAAGATTGGTCATGATAGGCGCATTGATAGTTTTTCCAATAATAATTCATCTAATAATAATTCATGGACCTTGCGTTCAAAATTTATATCTGAGGTACACAACAAGTTGTATGCATAACCGTAATGTGTGCAAATGAAGTTTTCTAATTAAGACCAATTTTACATATACTGAAACATGCTATGATGCATCTTCTCATGGTGAAGCACCTCATATTTAAAACTTGATGAAGTATTGAGTATCAAGTATTTTGCTGTAAGACAACGTATTATTGCATGTTTCTGTTTGTACAACTAAAAGTCGTGTAGTGGCGATGAGTTTGTTACAGAGCGGCATTAAAAAAATACACAGGGGGCTAAGGGCAATTAGCCCCCTAAACCTCACATACATGTACATTGTATAACCCCCACAAGCCCCAAAATAGCCCCTGCAAAAATATATTTCAGGGGCTATTTTTCAGGAGTAAAGTATTAAAAGAGCCCTCGTAGTTATAACATATTTCTCCCCTGTTACAGACCTACTTATTGACTTTTTGGTACATAACCTCATTTTGTGGTAGGAACCATTGCAATAGACCAATTTCATCCTTGGGATATGTTGAGCCTGATATACCTTCATCTCTTTCTCCGTAGTAAGAGCATTATTGAATTACCTTCACAAGTGTTACAACGGCAGAATAAAGTAGCTCTATCAGCGTGGATCCAATTTCGTTACTAGTGTTCTTCATGAAAAAAATTGCAGAAAAGAACTTTTTGCAACGATACTCTAGTGCCCCAGTCACATAGAAGCCCAGAAGCAACACGATTTAATGTGAATCTTTGTTCAATTAACAGTTAACTGCCTCTGAACAAAGAGTTGCATTGAATCGTTTTGCTTCCGGGCCTCTTTGTGACTGGGGCATTATATTGGGTATTGCGCGATATTGCGTTTCTGTTATTTGATTATCATCAGCATTGATATTGCCGATATGACAATATATCTTGGTCCCATGTATGACCGTCGGATGATTATTTACTGCCAATTTGTTTTATTTTCAATCATTTTAGGGTTAAAACAATTTATTTTGATAGAAGCTGTATTTATAAGATTGAAGCTTTATCAAAACACTTCTGCTTTTCATAAGAATTTCTGTCTCAATGATTTATGAAAGTTATTACATTGATCATATCTAAAATGCCCCAGTGAAGAAATAATTTCAATATCACTTGAAAGCAATATATTGGTAAAAACAAAATCAAGATATCAAATATTCATTAGCATCTCAATAGCATGAAATCTGGATCTATCATGATTCGTCCAACATATACATATGGCACATTTCGTTTACAGACGATTACCAATTTAAATGGTGTTTTAATAGTTTCTTGAGAGATCAGATTCCTTAAAATCTTTATATGTAGCAAGAAATGCAATATGGATAGAGGCCATTTATACAGTGCAATTTTCCAAATTTAGTAGTCTTAATGGACTTTACCTTATCATTAGTGATAATAAATGTTGGTCTTGGTTGTGATAGTGGTTTAGATTTAGTGTTGGGTTGCCAGTTACAAGATATCAGATTCAAGGCTGATAATCAGAAATGCCAACGGAATATGCAAGAGGTGTATATTCATATGAATTCAAGGCTTCCATTACAAGTGATTGACTGAGATTATGAATATTGTTTTCATGTTTGCTCTCGCTTTTGTTCAGATGTTACGTTATTCACATTTTAATTTTTACCTCATGCATATTCCTGAATGGTTGGCATCTCTTTAGTGTAGGTATAAAACAATGAATAAGTACACTTTGATTTGAGACAATGATATTTACATTGGATGAAATGAAAGTATTTGGTGGAAGTATGGGTCAGGTCTGGTCAGATCATCCAAGACCCCATTCACACCTACTTATTGAAACTGGTTTTTGCTAAACTAGTTTCCAAACCAGTTGAGGCTACTACTTTGTGAGCGTTCACATCCCCGTGCTTACGTAGGGGGCTTCTAAATCCAGTTCACGTAAAGTGGTTTTGTTGCCATGACGATGGAATTAGAGGGTTCAAATTGAATCGCATAGTTAGCCCAGCAGATTTCTCAGCACATTCTCTGCAGTACTCTCGGGCGAAAGGCACTGAAAACCAATTCACTACTCTGTAATCGTCCTCATCACCCTCCGAAATGGTACTCTGTCATGGAAAATCACCTCAAGAGGTGGACTTAAAACCGCTTTGAAGAAGGTACCGACTGTTCACATGTACCGTGAAACGAGTTTGCGGAAGACAAGCATGATTTGGCCATTGGTCCCTATGTGTTCGCATTACAAAGTTTCAACTGTATATAAAAGTCCTGCAAAATAGTAAAATTTTATGTGCAAAGGATCTTGTGAATGTTTGCACTGTTTTAATTTTGTACTGTTTACTTTCTTCTTTGAATATCAGATTCAAAGGTTCCGGTGGAGAAAATCATCTGTATTGGTATCTCGACACAGAGGGCGACGTTTACGACGTGGAATAAGAGCACGAAAGTTCACTATCACAACTTCATCTCTTGGAACGACACAAGGGCGGCTCAGTACACGGATTCCGTTAATAGAGCTTTTACATTCAGGGTGAGTAGAAATGTTTCAAATTCCTTTTCATCTTCATAAATGAATAATTATAAATTATAATAATAATTTGCATTTATAAAGCGCCTTTTCGTGAGATTCAAAGCGCATTTTAAGAAAGGTTGAAAATACAGAACAGGCCCACAAATGCATACATGTATAGAATTAACAGAATAACAGAATTACCTATACATAGATTATTAGCAAGTAAATTAACATATAAAGAATATCATCATGTATCCCAGCTAACTCCTTTTGTTTTCACAAAATCAGAACTCTAATTTCTGAGGATGCTCCCGGCTGCAAAAAAAAAATGATACTTAATCCTCACAAAACAAACCATTTCCTTCTCTTCACTGTCTTTGTTGCTACACTGGGCATGCTCAAGGAAGTGCTAATACATTGAGTACGTTACATAGAGCAGCAGTGGAAAGTCTAATATAAATGACCAAATGAATAAAGTGGCGACAAATTTGAGTGCACTTTCATAACAATGATAAGAAAGATGTTGCAGGGTGTTGGTCCAGGGGAGTGTCATCGGGAAACAAGTTGGAAATAGCAAATGGGAAAATATAGTGATAAGTGTCAAAAATGAAGGGGAAACAACATAAAGGAGAGACATATAGGCAGACAGAGCAGTACAGTATGAGGAGAAAACAGAAATAGAAAGAAAGAAACAAAAATGTTCAATTTTCCAATGGAGGAAGTAGAATGGATCAGATCAGACAGAAATTTTTTTAAACATTATTTGTGATCCTCTTGATATCTGTGTAACTGTTACTACTCATTTTTCAAAGTGTTTAAAAAGAATAAATGAGAATGTATCTCAAGAGATTGTTGAAACTTGTTTTGTAAACTAGTTTGATGGAATGGAAGCCACTTTTGATTAATCTGAGAATGCGGTCTTTGCATACTGTCTTGTTTGTATGGTAATTATGAGATCTTCATTTTGTTTCCAACAATTATTTTTAGGGTCTCAAGGCTGGTGCGAGAGTTATTAAATGGATGACCGGAAGCAGAAGATATGAGGCGGCGAGTGTTCTTTCATTTTCACCACAGCTGGTAAGATGATGATGGTGATGGTGGTGGTGGTGATGGTTGTTGCAATGATTATGATTATTATTATTATTATTATTATGATGGTGATGATGATGATGATGATGAT
>BQKZ01004683.1:25502-36408 GCA_036244855.1 Temnopleurus reevesii | reverse complement strand
AAAAAAAAAAAAAATTAACATTATTTGACTGGCCACTTTATAATACTACTATTATCTTCATAATATTTCCCATTTTCCCACTCCAAATAAAAAAAGTTCGTTTTGCAAACTATTGAGTGAAAGGCCAAAATATAGTACTTTTATCATAGCATACAAGTTTAAAGCATTTAAAACAAACAAACAAAGAAACATAAACAAGCATACATTATTAAGCCATACAAATTTAAAGCATAGAGTGCAAAAATCTTTTGGGAGGATGTAGGTGGCCCTTAAAAGGGACGTTGTGTTATGGCCTTGAACTCAGTTCAAGGCCATTCTCTCTTGCCAAGGAACAGACCCGGCTGTGCTGTTGTAGTAGTGCTTGGGGTAGAGCCTCTGCATCTTGGCTGCTCTGGTGGTGTGGTTGCCAGCAAGCCGCTCCTCCATATCGTCCATGGATGCATCGTCTCTCCAGCTTCCAGGGATGATGTTGTGGTCGTCATCCTCTCTGTCGAGAAGAGCGTTCTGGTCACCTGGAGCCAGTATCTACAGCAAGTTATGGACGCAGATGCAAGCCATGACGATGGTCTTCACGGTCTCGGTGTTCTGCATCATGGCACCCAAGATGCATCTGAAGCAGTTCGCTAGCATACCAAAGGCATTCTCCATACAACGTCTGGCACGGGACACCCTGTAGTTGAAGATGCGCTCTTCATCAGTCAGTGGCTTCGCAGAAAATGGCTTGACCATGTCCACTCTCAGTGCAAAGGCGTTGTCTGCCACGATGAAATACGGCATGTCCCGGTCGTCGTTTGGCAGTGGCTCTGTTTGTGGGAGGTAGACGGTGTTGTCAATGAAGGCTTGGCGCAGAGAGCTCTCTAGCCAGAGCTGAGAGTCGGAGCAGGACCCAGGGGCTTCCACCGGAACTTGTAGTCACCATCGACAAGGGCAAGAAGCACAATGGAGTTGTACCCCTTGTAGTTGTAGTAGGTGCTGCCAGCATCGGGTGGAGTCTTGATGCGGATGTGCTTCCCATCGAGGGCACCAAGGGCATGGTGGAAGTTCCATCTGCGGGAGAACACATCAGCAATCTCCTTCCATCCGTCTGTGTGGTAGGGTTTTTCACCAGCTCAGAGTATTCATCACATATGGCCTGGCACGTCTCCTTCACCAACACGGAGATGGTGTTGTGAGGCACGTAGAAGAGATACATGAGAGAACGGTAGTTGTCTCCTGTAGACATGTAGCGGAGAGTGATCGCCAACTTGAGTCCAACTGACAGAGATTCTCTGTACCAGGTGTGATACTTCTGCAGACGGGGAGTGAGCCTGAGCACCATGTCTGCAAACATCTGGGGTGACAGCCTGGTGAAGTTCTTGAAGAACTCCACGTCTTCCGCCCTAAGGATCGTCATGAGGTTGGCGTAAGCACCTTCATGTGGCCTCAGGGTGATCCAGTGGTGCACCCACACTGTTCTTGCCTTCCTCTTCCTCGTCACCTTCAGGAAGCGGCCCACCAGCACAGCCAGTCGCATGTTGGCCGTCTTCAGTTCCAGCGTCAGGTTCAACAGTTCCAGCTGTCCACGATCCATCAGCAGCAGATGTACTAGAGAACAGTCTCCGTCGAGAGTCAGGAACAGAATGAAGATTCCCTCACCAGCCTCTGCCCTTTGTATCTGGGTTGCAGACCTCAGTGTAGACCACTTTACACCGCTTGACACCGTTTGATACCGTTTGACACCTGATTACATGAAATCGGCAATCTCCTCCAAATCCTTATCCTTCCTTATCTTCCGCAGAAGTCCGTAAATATATATATATAGATACGGACGTTTTACGCAAAAATACGCAAGGATACGGATCAATACGCATGATACGGACTAATACGCAAATTCTACCTAAATTCGGCGCAAAAGACCTTGCGTGGGATATTAAAAATAATTGTGAGATTTTCAAAACTTTTTCGCGGAAGACTTCGATTCCTGCGCACTCCCACGGATTTTTACGGCTGCACTTACGGATGATACGCATGATACGGATTGCTGCGGATTTCTACGGATTTTTACGGATGCACATCCGCAGACATGCGTATCGCACGTATCTGTCCGTCTGACCATAGCATTAGCAAGACGAGGATAGCTAAGACCGTTTCGTGCAATTGGCCCCGGGTCGATATAGATTAAGCTGATGTTAGTCTACCTTGTAAATAGTCAAACAGACTAGCTGGACTGAAACTAAACTCTAAGATGGTGTTCATCATTAATATGTGCAAATCGTGTTTAAATCGCCATTTGAATATATGCCATTCCCAATAGCCAGGTTCGCTCATGAATGCAAAATGTATGCGTACTGTATAAATAAGGGATGTTCTTGACAACCCGAAGCTTGCCCCAGGCCTACCCGACATAGCAACACGAAATACCACGTGATTAGTTTCGTTCGCAAGAAACGTGCATAAAATTAGATCTATGTAATGTCGTAGTATACATGATTCAATAAGATCTATATATTGTCGTAGTATACATGAGTCAATAATACTCTAACTTCCAACATAAATACAATGTAATTATAAAGAAGTATTGCAATACAGTAAAACGAAAGGAGTGATAGTTACAATAACAATAAAAGGAAACATGAAAAAGAGCAAATTAAAGAAAATGCAGCAATTTGTTTGTTATTGAACGTAATTGACACACTAAATTCATTAAAAGTGATAATGTAATCTATTCTCATTTGCAACAAATATGCAATGCAACAGCAGAGAAGTAAAGCAATACAGAGAAATAGAAAATGATAATAATAATCACAAACCAAAAACCAAGAAAGAAAGGTGAGTATGTTGCAGAAAACGTGTTAACGTTTTGTACTTGAACATAAATTAAAGAATAAGTTTATGAAACGTAATACACTAGTACATATTTCAAATGTCTTACTCATACGGTATATTGAACTTAAATGTAAATAATACCACCACCATAATTATTTTGTTTATCATTTAATCTTAGATCATGCAAACCAAAATTCAATTTCCTATGTCCCATTTCTTTTCAAAATTTATCCTGATTTTCATATGACCTTAACTGGTGATCCAAATTCAAATTTTGATTAAATTAAGTTTTGGAATAGTAAGTTGGTATTAGTGACTGCCGCTGCAAGTGTAAAGACTAGCCCATGTGTCTGAATGTCCTGAGAAAAAAAACCTGTCAAATTCAAAAGGAGTTTGGTGGAGCTAAATTGGGTCATCGTGTACATGTAGTAAAGTTGGGGTTCTACAGGGCTTTATTTCCTGGGAGTTATAGGAGAGCATTCACTCTCACTCCCGTTTAATTTGAACCCGTGGGTTAAGGCCACCGCACACTACACGACTTTTAGTTTTAAGACCTTAAGACCAAATTTGCAAATGTTGAAACACGCTGTAATATGCCCTCTCATGACAAGGTATTTGATACTTAAAACTTTATGAAATATCAAGTATCAACTACTTCGCCGTAAGATGACTTATTACAGCTTGTTTCAATATTTGCAAAATTAGTCTTAAGGTCTTAAGACTAAAAGTTGCATAGTGTGCGGTGGCCTTTATTTGTAGTTTACGTCTGATCTACCATCGATTGGGATGTTTTTTAAAACGTATGTACCATAAGTTTGAAGGTTTTTGTCATGTCCCTGTCAGATCTACCACGGCTTATTTTTTATTATTTTATTAATCTCACTCCCGTTTAATTTGAGCCCGTGGGTTATTTGTAGTTTACGTCTGATCTACCATCGATTGGGATTTTTTAAAACTTATGTACCATGAGTTTGTAGGTTTTTGTCATGTCCCTGTCAGATCTACCACGGCTTATTTTTTATTATTTTATTAATCTCACTGTTTGATCTACCAGGGTGCTGTGTTTTTGGTAACTCATTGTCCTATCTACATGATGTTGGGTTTCTATAGTATATAGTTTTACTGTCTGATCAACTGCCACATATACCACCTAGGTTGCCAGTTTCCTCAGCATTTTTTTATTGATCTTTCTATCCTCTGTCATTCTTTCATCTTACTGTCCGATCTACCTGCTGGGTTTGTAACCCATAGTTCGATCCCGGATTTCAAGGGAACTGGCTTTCTTGTAAATCATTGTCCGATGTACTAGGATGTTTTTTTTTAATTTCACTGTCTGATATGTCAGGGTGTTGGGTTTCTATTACCTGACTTCTGATCTACTGGCATATACCACCAAGGTTGCCGGTTCCCTTAATCTCCTTGGCTGATCTTTCTTTTCTCTGTGTTTCGCTCGTCTCAGTGTCTGATCTACGAGGAAGTTGGGCTTGTTTTATCTTATTGTCCGATCCAAAATAGAACTGGGTTTCTTGCAACTCATTGTCCGATGTTCTATAGGATGTTTTTTTTTTATTTCACTGTCTGATCTGTCAGGGTGTTGGGTTTCTTTTATGTGACTGTCTGCTCTACTGGCATATACCACCAAGGTTAATTGCTGGTTTCCTTGATCTCCTTGACTGAACTTTCTTTAATCCGTGTTTCTTCTATCTCGTTGTCCGACCCCGGACTCCAAGGGAATTGGCTTTCTTGTAACTCATTGTCTGATCCTGGACTCCAAGCCTGGCTTTCTGGCTCAGTGTCCGGTCCCCAAGCCTGGCTTTCTTGTAACTCATTGTCCGATCCAGGACTCCAAGGGAACTGGCTTTCCTGTAACTCATTGTCTGATCCAGGACTCCAAGGGAACTGGCTTTCTTGTAACTCATCGTCCGATCCAGGACTCCAAGGGAACTGGCTTTCCTGTAACTCATTGTCCGATCCAGGACTCCAAGGGAACTGGCTTTCCTGTAACTCATTATCCGATCCAGGACTCCAAGGGAACTGGGTTTCTTTTATCTCACTGGCTAATCTCGGGGCTTCGACATCTCCGAATGGCCTAGATTCTCCCGTACACTGTCAAAAAAAATACGTCGTTTTTAGTTAAGGGGGCCAGTCTGGTAAAATAGAGTGAAATGAACTTCAATAATGATTTCTAAATATATCTTTACTTGAATAAGTAAACCCCAACAAACCATACATTTTTGGAAGGTTGAGACAATGGAGAATCTAAATCTGCTTCAAAAATTTATTTATCTTATTAAATATGCAAATTATATGCAAATTTGTCAAGGACAACAAAATATTAAAGTGCTCATTGTTTGTACTACTACTCAAATTATACTTGAGATATCAAAGCTCTTGTGTGTGATTTTGATAGTATATGGTAAGCAAAGCAATCCTATGACACCATTTGAATAATTTTCATCATTTACATATAATTAACATATTTCAAAGAAAAAACAGAAATTCGAGTGAGATTTGCCAATAACTTTGCTTGTGAGGTAGGTATGCAGAAAAACCATAATAGGATTGTTTGTTGTGTAAAAACAAATATTCCTGCCAATTTTTATGTAATTCTGATGAATATTTTTCAAGTTATAGCAATTTTTGTCCAAAATTTTTAATTCGGAATCCGAGATAATTAGCATTTTATAAAGGATATAATAAGAATTTACATAAAAGTCGTGATTATTCATCATTTGTTGGCTTTAAATTGCTTTTAGCAGTTGAAAGGTTGAAAGTTGAAAGTTGAAAGGCACATTTCAAATTATCACTAAATAAAAAAAAAATATATATATATTTTTTTTTTTTCACCAGACTGGCCCCCTTAATAGAATTAATTCTAAAACACTGGAAGCTAGGCAACGGGGGGGGGGGGGGGGGGTTAGGCCCTTTCCCGAAGATCTCGGCCTTCGCGTCGTTGGTCTTGCGATCGCCGCAAAAGTTTGCTTGCTGTTAGAGTGTAATGTAAACTTGAATTAAGACTGAATAGTATAGTTAGTTTGTCTGGGAATTTTCTTAACTTCATGCTAAAACCAATCGATTCCTGCCAAGAAAGATGAAATATTATCACTTTTATTATTCATAACAGAAAAGTTAATTTGCATTACCATTGCACACAACATCACGTTTTCAAGTAATTTGGTGGGTGATGAATACTTTTCAAATGGACGTCGCGCGACAGGGCGGGCTGTGGTCTCAAATTTCGTTAAGAAAATTGCAGTTGAATAATTTTACATTGCCGACTTATCGCACGAAACGTCTAGGGAGGGGGCAAGTAAAAGCACCCCTCCCCAGTCTTTTTAGGGTCAAACCTTAAACTGCCTTAATCTTAGTTCAGTATCTAAAAATCCATGCAAATTTTGGTACCTTCTACTGTAATAGATTAAATTAGTATCCTCAATACGCAAAACAAAAATTACAAATCAGGCCACTGTGTCACTCGAACCAACCACATTCTCATTTCGAGGCTGATGCCCTACCATCCGAGCCACGCACCTGATTGAGAAAATTGGACTTTCCTATAGTACACACCAGGAAAGACATGAATTGGGTTGAAATTATTCGTACCTTTTCTCTGTTGCAATTACTTAAAATACCCACTATTATTTTCTACGTAAAAATAGTATTGCGTTTGCGACTTCGAGTACGCATTCAATTATCTATTTAGTCATTTATTTATTTGTTTTATTTCAGTAGGGTTGCCCAGTCAGTGATCACATCATTGTTTTTCACAAGGGGGCTCCAACAGAAAAACACACGAAAAGAAAAAAAGTAAACATGCATACATTTAAATATAACAATGCAAAATCAAATTCAACTAATGCCAAGCATTTTGGGAACTTTAACGGAATACCAAAAATGTTTCACAAATTGTGAGATCGAATTTTTAAAATAATTTGCTAAACTATTCCACATGACAGAACTTGAATGAACATTAACTTATATAATCTACCAAATTCAGTTTAACAGAATTATTTCTTGAAGAACGTGTGTTATGAGAATGAAGATGAGCTAACTTAGGATACAAATTACATATATATTTAGGAGCGAGGTCATTGAGAGCCTGAAAAAACCATTTTACATTGATGAAACTTCCATCGGTCAATAATTGAAACCCATTTTAATCTATTTAAAACTTGCAAAGTTGGAGTGCGTGTTGGCACTCCCCAAACTAAACGACACATTATCTTATGTTGCTTTACAATGACATTTTTAACATTAAAGGAGAACCAGCCTTTGGAATTATCGTGCTCTCATTGAATGAAGAAAAATCAGATGAACAAACTGTGAGAATTTGAGCAAAATCCGACGACCCGTTCAAAAGTTATGAATTTTCAAAGTCATTGAGATATGACGATCCCTATCGCTGATGGGGATCCGTGCATCGGCAAATTCGATGAAATCTGTGACGTCATGTCGGACAACTTCTAATACACTTTGTACATAGAATTGAAAAAAAAATGGATTAATATAAAATTTAGAGTAAGGTTACAACATCATTCTTCTCAAAATATATGCAGAATCAATACAGAAATGCTATACCCGAATCTAAAATTGGCATTTTGTGGACTTTTCCGAAAAAAGGGGGAAAATGTGAAAGATTGTATGCAGAGTGAATGAGAAGTTGTCCGACATGACGTCACGGATTCCGTCGAATTTGCCGATTGCACGGATCCCCATGAGCGGTAGGGATCGTCATATCTCTGTGACTTTGAAAAGTCATAACTTTTGAACGGGTCGTCCGACTTTGCTCAAATTTTCACAGTTCGTTCATCTGATTTTTCTTCATTCAATGAGAGCACGATAATCTCAGGGGTTGGTTTCCCTTTATTAAGATGACAATTCAACCAAGCGTTAGAAAAATATTCAAATAATACGTAATGCGTATTAGTATGTAAATGGAACTTTTAAATCAAGTGATAACTACAACCTGGTAGAATTTGTTTTTCAGTGTACTTACGGCTAAGCCAAGAACAAGGAGAAGGAGCACGAGGATTTTAGCGTTCGATTTCATACTGCGTAGCACCTTTACCTCCACCCTCAAGAAAAAAAAAAATGAAAAAGGGAGCAATATGAATGGTGTGAAACGCATGCATGCCATTAATTGTGGAATGAATCTTAAAGACATTATCACACATTAAGCTTTTGCGATTTAAAAAACTATCGAGTTAAAGCGCTGGTCACATAGGACCCCGGAAGCAACACGATTCACCCCGACTCGTTGTTCTGAGGCAGTTAACTGTGAATTAACAAAGAGTCGGGCTGAATCGTGTTGCTTCCGGGGTCCTATGTGACCGGGGCTTAAGCTGTCTGATTGATGCATTCAGATTGATGAAAGGCGCAAAAAAGAAGGAAGTAATACAGGCACTCTCGGTATCTATGGAAATATAATAAAGTGCATAGTTTGCCAATGGGGGCATATAATGATTTTTGTTTTATATCTTTTGAAGCACTCAGCATGCTCAGTGTTGATTTCAAAGCCTAATACTTTTTTCTTGTGTCAACATAAATACATTTAATTGTTCAAATATTCAGACAAATTTGCAAGATGACGTTATAAATGCCCAATTGATTATTCATCATATTCATATTCTATCATAATTATAAATAAGGTTAATTTTCCCCTCGAATGTAATTTTCTTAAAACTTTAACTGAAGGCCATATTCATGACAGATAAATGTAAATTCCAAATTTTGCATGTTTACAATACAACTTTTTATCTTTCTGTAGAAATGAGGAGTTTTGCATCAAAATTTAAACAAAATGATGGTTAGTAGTCTATCAATGAGATCATCAAATAGGCAACATGTCTGAAAATTTTCGCTGATATGCCCATTTTTTCAAACCATCAACCATTTTTATTAGTTGTCCAATTATCGTCAAACTTTTATTTTTGTTCTACTCACCATTTTTCCTACTCCTATGTAAAAAAATAGTATTTTTACCCAAATTGGCCTGCAAATGGATCAGTTCTAAAAATTGGCATTACAGGAAGAGAAAAATATATCAGTGTACACGAGAAGCATGATTAACCGTCGAAATTCTTTGTAAAATCTTAAGCCGACCGTACACCTTGTTTGTTTGTTTGTTTGTTTGTTTTATTTCCGTCATAAAAAGATAACACAACAAATACAAAAAAAAAATGCAACAAAATATACACAACATACAAAAGAAAGTAAAGATTATATATACATCATAAGAAAAATTAATAGAATTACTCAATTAAAAAAGCATGGCAAGCAGCAAGATTTTAACATATATATGAATAAAAGAAGTTAAAAGAAGAGAGCGGAGAGAGACGGCTGGACAGCCCAATATCAGCTGCACTGCAAATAAGTGTAGCTGGTCTTCCTTGGGGACCAGAAACAATCGGCTTACCGTATACGATCTGATGGGAAATAAATCGCAGTAGCATCTTTTATGGGCATTTTGACAAATAAAATCGACCTGATTCTTGCTCTGGAAACTCATTTAAATACCAAACATTTGATTTTCATGCGCTGATCAGACTTATACCTGATACAGTTTACAAGGGACAAGTTTGTTAGTCCCCGGTCGCATAGATGCCCGGAAGCAACACGATTTAACACGACTCTTTGTCAATTCACACTTAATTGCCTCAGAACAAAGAGTCGTGGTGAATCGTGTTACTTCCCGGGCTCTATGTGACCGGGGCTTTACAAATCGTTGAAAATCGTAAGACTGCTCCGACTGTTCCGACTTCGTTGTGACTCGAAGCTGATTTGGCTCATCTTCCGATGAATTTTCGTCAATTTTATTATTAATCGGAGGGATTAGCATCTGAATAAAAGGTTTTCTAAATGTTCGAATACTTTCGAGAAATACAATTACACTTTCTGTTAAAAATCGTGTTGCTTCCGGGGTCCTATGTGACCGGGGCTTTAATGAGCTGGCAAAAGTCGGTTGAGGTTTTTATTCTTTTAGTTTAATTTTTTACTTTCATGTTTGCTCACTCAGAATAAAGCTATAGCCGGAGAAATTAAACAAAAATATTGACAAATTCTGCTCATGTAAATTTCAATAAAGGGATTTAGCTACGAATCTGAAAGATGTTGCAGACTTGCAGTAAAAGTGTAGAAAGTAGTATTACTACTACTACTGGTAGAAGTAGATGTAAGGTATTGTAGTAGTAGCAGTAATAGTAGTAATAGTAGTAGTAGTAGTAGTAGTAGTAGTAGTAGTAGTAGTAGTAGTAGCAGTAGCAGTAGTAGTTTTAAGTGTTAATTGAGTAGTAGTAATATCAGTTGTTTTAGTGATATTAATACAGTAGTATAGAAGTCTATTGGTAGTAGTAATAGTCGTAGTAATAGTAGTATCAGTAGTAATAGTAGTAGTAGTAGTAGTAGTAGTAATAGTAGTAGTAGTAGTATAAGTATCAGTTTAGTAGTAGTAATAACGCTAATAATAGTCGTAGTATTAGTAGTCCTAGAAGTACAACAGAATGATCCAATAACAACAATGATAGTAATACTGATAACAATTATACGAAGAAGAATTATATTTTTTTTTCTAATTTTGATCAATTCTAAATATTTGTCACAGCTCTGCTAAAATGATTCTCTGTACATTATATTATTAATATTATCAAGCAAACATTTAGAATTTCCACGATAGAATGTTTATCATAAACAATTGAGAAAAAAAAAACTTTGAAATGGACGCTTACCTAAAATACAACAGCCTAAACTTGG
The DNA here is from genome assembly GCA_036244855.1 of Temnopleurus reevesii. Taxonomy (NCBI): domain Eukaryota; kingdom Metazoa; phylum Echinodermata; class Echinoidea; order Temnopleuroida; family Temnopleuridae; genus Temnopleurus; species Temnopleurus reevesii. The sequence goes on along the minus strand of BQKZ01004683.1, from coordinate 25,854 downwards.
AATATACACTTATTGTTTTGCAGATTGCAAGAGTTTCCGATCGTACAGCCCTTCTACAGCAGCTTGAGTGATGTCAAACATCAAACTTCTGTCTTCGAATCGTGTTGCCTTGCGCTTATATAAATTTGGTACAACAGATTGTAGCAGTCCACACACTAAGAAATTAGGGTACATTTAGGGTCCAAAATCACGCAAAGTCACTAATTTGCACCCCGGCATCCCGCCGGCATCCTCATTATACCCTATGAGGTTCAAAATGAATCCCATGTGATGAAAGCTGGTACGAAGGGTACAACATTGTACCCTCCCGATTTGAAACTAGTGCAGAATGCAGACCCCACTCTCTATACGT
>BQKZ01004683.1:0-25317 GCA_036244855.1 Temnopleurus reevesii | reverse complement strand
ATCCCCATCACAGCCTCGTATCATAATATTATTTAAGACTTTGAAAATTCATACAATTTCAATGTGCAAATCGATCCTTGTTAAATCTACACAGTTCATTCGTCTGATTTTTCTTCATCAATTGAGGTTTGTTCCCCTTTAAGGACTGGCTATTGAATAGCGGCAAAGTTATTTTTCTAAAAATCAGCTTTACGTCAAGAACGTTTAAATGTACAAATCTTAAACTGAAATAAATAGAGAATCCTCAGGTATATTTTCGAACTATAAAAATTCGAATGAAAACTTATCTATTGTGACGTCAACCTATATGCTGGTTCGGTGCATGAAAAATTGACCTAAATAAGGCGGTTTTAGATTCATAACAATTAGAATCAATACAATCTAACCAAATGAAAAAAGACTATCTATCATTGTTGTGCCAGATGGAATAGTCTTGATGAATTCACATTGACAAAATATGAGATATACCTATTGTGTAAATTAAACTTTGAACGGGGTTAACCAAATAATTCTTCGTTTGCCAACATGTGTGGATGTTTGTATTGGAATTTGTTTCTTTTTCACAAAGCTGATAAATATAAATTAGATATAATAGAAGAACGATTCAATATCATTATTGACATTTCTCATTCATTCGGGGTTTTAGTTTTGGTGTATAAATTTCGCCATTATCTATCTCTCCACTCTCTCTCTCTCTCTCTCTCGCTCCCTCCCTCCTTCCCCCTCTTTCTCTCCCCCTCTCTCATTCTCCCACCCTCTCCTCTCTTTCCTATTGTTTTTTATTTCTCATTCATTCGGGGTTTCATTATATGTATATAAATTTCATCATTTTCTCTCTCCCCCCCCCTCTCTCTCTCTCTCTCTCTCTCTCTCTCTATATATATATATATATATATATATATATATGTATATATATATCTCAGACACACATATATACATCACACACACACACACATACACACACACACACATTATATTCTTTCTTTATTTTCCCTTCACTTCTCTCCTCCAGTACTTAAACGCGTTGTCTTCTCTCCCTTTCTCTCTTTCTCCACTCGTTCATCTTTTTATATTTTTCATTCTCCTTTCTTGCATCTTCCTCTCTCCCTCCCCATCCCATATGTCTCCCTCCCTCTCTCTCTCTCTCTCTCTCTCTCTCTCTCTCTTTGTTTCATATCTGACTCTCTGTCTCTCTCTATCTTCATATTTATGAGGAGTCGTAAGTTTAACCTCTATTCCGCCTCCCTTACCCTTTCTTCTCTACCTCTCTCTCTCTCTCTCTCTCTCTCTCTCTCTCTCTCTCTCTCTCATTTGCACATTTTGATGTATATAGTCTTTTTTGCACTTTTTAGGTCCCATATAGCATGTATACGGCTGGTATCATACATACCAGCACGAATTAGAGTGCCAGAGAGTGCGATGTACTTTTCATCCAGCAGTTAGGGTCGATTGCACGAAATGGTCTAAGGGGGTGTTGCTCAAAATCAATTGCAAATCGACTGCAACTTTACAAATTGTAATGCGCATTTTCATTCTCGCATTCAACAAGACGCCCATGAAACACTGATTTTGATTGACAGGTTCCGATCAACTGCTACTTGCGATCAATTGCAACTTTTGAGCAACATCCCCGAAGACTCTTATCTATCCTCCATTGGTTAAGACGTCTTTAGTTATTGTGCCAACCTCTTAACACAGACGCAAACGTTGATTGATCTGTGCTAAGAGGATGGTACAAGAATTTAAGAAGTCTTAGCACGATGCAGAGCTATACGAACATTTCGATCAATCCCTATGGGTTCGATTCAACAGTGCAACAACTTTGTGGAGGCGCCGTGGTGTAGTGGTCGTGACTCTTGCCTTTCAACTAGAGGGTCGTAGGTTCGAATCATACCCATGGCTTAAATTTCCTTCAGCAAGAAATTCATCCACATTGTGCTGCACTCAACCCAGGTGAGGTGAATGGGTACATGGCAGTAATATCTATTCTTTGAAATGCAGTAAGTGCGCCGTGAATGGCTGCCGGGCTAAAGCCAGGGTAGTAAAGCGCCTTGAGCACTCAGCAGAGTGGATACATGCGCTATATAGATTGCATCTATTATTATTATTATAACAACTTGATCAGTTTTGACAAGTGTGGGGGAAAAGTTTGACTCCCCCAAAGTAAATCAAAACACTTCAAGACCGAATTTTAAGCGGGCGGTGATAATACAATAAAGTGTAAATTATCATTATGATTGTTTCAACGTTCACATTATCATTTCATAGTAGAGTAAAAACAGAAAATAAAAAAAATTCTAAAGTGAGTGGAAAAAAAATGTTTTGATGCGTCATGGCCTCGTTGTTAACCGAGTACATCACATCCCAACCTCCCCAGAAGAAATTTGCTGCCTACTGGAAAGAAAATTATTTTAATTGAAAACTCTGACAAATAAATAAACCGGAAAGAAAATAATGACAAGTTCACAAATTCCATTTATTCAAGCATTCTATACAAGACAACTAGTAGCCGAGACAATGATGATAATAAGGATCATAACAATTATCGTCATTATAATTATCATTGGTGATCGGAAGGGTAACCGCTCGAATTTTGCTGTCTCTGTTTTAATTTTCGTATCTTTTTTTTTTAATTCAATAGGCTTATTTACGTATATTTTATTAGAAGATTATTGTCAGCTCCATAATATAAGGCTTAAACGATCTTAATGCTCTTGTCGCCTTGTCCTCCGCTCCTGCCCCCTCCCATAGGGTTAAACCTGCAATTAAGTGAAAGAAAGACGGGGGAAAAGGGAAAATGTATTGATTTAGGAATATGATATATATGCATCACTTGTCAGCGCGATATGCATGGTGCTATTTTGGATTTGAAATGCTGCATTGCACAGACTCTCTTAAACTTATGCACTGGGCTTCTGGTATCTTTCCTAAGCATATTCTATTGACTAGATAACCAACAGTTGCTACTGACCAACTAATTAACAAAACTTTGACAGCCTTCAGTTTTTTGCCCCTCCGTCGAATCTCTCTAAACCTTGGTCCACCGACCTCTACGATATAATCAGCTTGTAATCTGAAACCTTCCCATCATGCACTTTGCCATTTCTCAAAATATTTGAGAAGCGCCTGAACAACCAGGATTTATAGCGTAAAGTAGGCCGCCGAAAAATGGATTTATTATGAAATCTGATCAGAAATCACGGTAGATGAAGGGGTGTAAGGTTGAGGTAAGACCTGTGTAATGTAGGTAGAGTAATATTCTGATAATTATGGTAGTGGTCTTAGAGAAATATGCCCACATATTTGGTTGTTTACAGTTGTCAAGTGCACGGAACTGCACTCAGCGTTATTTTTATTAGTCCCATGCATTTCATATGGAGTTGGAGATTGAGAAATTGTTAACTTCCCTAGTCTCCTCGAGCTACGAATGGCTCTCTGGAATAGAATTTAACATTTTGACATTGTCTATACTTAATTATCGCTCTATCACTTAGTTATCGCTCGATCACCTGTGTAGTAGCATGATGAATGATCTTAATTCTTATCCAATTCCCATTGATCAATGTCAATGACAATGATGTGCGTCCTACGACTACGCCGGTTTACATAGTGGGAACGTTTATGTATGGCCCGCCTTAGTTTGCTGCTTTGCAGGTTTGGTTTTAGAATTGGATAGGCTACTCTTGGGATGGGCGGAGCGATCGATGATTCGGTGGTATTGTCTACTGTGTGAGTAGGCCTACGTGAAGCATGCTATGTTGGGGAGAACGATGCTGTTGAAATTTTTTATTTTGCGAAAATTAGGCCATTTCTTGATCAATTTTATTCAAACAAACTAGTATGAACGTGCTATAATTTGGTATTGAAAAACTTCATAAAATGGTAATTCTTAGCAGCTACTAGTAGGCCTACATTGTAGTATCTGATGCGCCATCTCTCCCAAAACTAAGCTACCGGTTTAAGCAATACCCTCATATAATTTTTTCCTTTCTGTCTCTCTTTCTTGAGGTTTATTTCCGCGTATTTCTGACAATTATCACTGTGTTTTCTGTTCTTGATCTAGAGGAGTAACATTTACCCTGCATCAACTTGATTAATATTTTCAATGATTATTATGTAACTTATCTTTTGTAATGTTAACCAATAATGGATGATTTATTTATGCCACTCTGTACTTATTCTTCTTCTATGCTGCGAAAGATGGAGATTTTTTTTAACAGCTTTGAATAGATAAATAAATAGATAATTTATGCCTCTCTATTCACTCTAGAAACTAAATATTTTTCCCCACTCTGTGCTACACTCAATTCAGGTAATGTGAGTGGGTATCTGGAGGATTTTTTCCTTTGTATGCAAAAGCGCCCACCAGGCAGCTATTGCTATGGCCTGGTAATTAGTAAATATGAGTAGAGATATTTTCATTATTTTTAGTTCAAAGCCTTTGCACTTCATCAATACTGTGGTTAAAAGAATACGCTTTTTCTTGATTTGTAGTTTCACCAGGATGTCTGCCGAGGATGATATCGATCGTTTCATTCAAGAACAGAAACAAAAGATCGCCAGAGAAAGACAGGATCTACAACACATAAATGGAAAGGTAAGACAAATATCCCTCTGTAATGAGATGATGCCTTGACTTTAAGAAAAACCTTTAACAGGAAGTAGTTTTACTTATCACATTTGATTGGCAATTTTAGACATTGAGACAATATTTCCAATGCTGAATACTGTACAGGTCTATGTGAAAAAGTTGCTAAACAAAAATTTTTTGGTAAAAATATGTAGTTAATTTGGATGCAATACCAGGAAATTTATTTCCCGCTAAGTACTAGAAATGCCGATTGTTCAGAATATGCATGACTTGTGCTTTCATTTGAAAAATTGCTGCTTTCACTGCCAGGGAATGGCCTAGCATATGGTAATGTAGTTGTTGACATATTTTCTCTCTCTTTTGTTCAATTGCATTTTTTTTTTCAATTTTAATTTGACATATTTCATAGGGACTATTCTTATACAATTAAATCAGAATTATTCTGATTTTGACGATTATTTTTTATAGCTACATTATGTATCTGCGGCTTTATTTCTCAAGATTAAGGCTCTGTAAGCAGAGAAGGGAGAAAGGATTTTGGACAAAGTGAACCACTTCATTCAAGCATTTATGATAGCTCATGAACAAGAAAGGATGAAAAGTAACATTTCTCATCAGAATAAGAGGGGAAGGACAATTCTATTGTGTGTATTATGAATGTTTGAATGAGGGTAGTTTACTTTGTCCAAAATCCTCTGCCCCTTCTGCCCACACAAAGGTTCAACAGGTACAGATCAGATATATTTCAACTTGCAAGCATTATGAATTATAGAAATTCACTTGTATTTTGAAAAATAAAAAGCCATTGTTTCGCCTCTCTGCCTCCATACAGATTCCTGCACCAGTGACGAACGGATATCGAGGAGTCACATCAAAAGAAAATTTTCCTCCTCGAGCTCCTGGAAACCAAAATAAAGCTGTAAACCAGTCAGGTAATTTCATAAGAACAGTTGCGCAGAGTGTATGCTATAAAAATTTAGGGGTTTAGACTTTAGAATTATGGCTATAGCCTTCAGCTATTTATAAAGATACATGTACATATTAGCAAAAGCAACTCAACAATTGGGAGAATAAGTCACCAATTTTCTTTTGAAATCCTGTGCCAAATTCAAAGATGAATTCTGTATGAGTCATTGAATAATTATAAAATCTTGGAAAATAAAGTTCCCTCCTTGTGTTCTGTATGTATATTTGGCTATTAAGAAATATTGTCCAAGAGACATTCTGCATTTGTGTCATTGTTTCTTCATGATTTTCTTCATTTATTTTTTTTGGGGGGGTTTGGCAACTAGGATGAGTTCATTAAAAGAATTAAAAGAAATACATGTAGCTTGTAAAAAAATAGTGCAGTTGTGTTTCTTGGGTACATGCTTTGCAATATATACTTTTTTTTAATAGAAATGTGTAATCAGAACATCAGAGAATAATTTGCTTTATCTACATGTGCATATTGAACAACATTAATTTTGACTTTATTCTATGTGCTAACCTGCATAATATTTGTATTCTACTCTATATTGCATTCAGACGATGCTGGCTTACCTGTTGGTCGATACCAGAATACAAAAGAGCAGCTACAGAGGGAGAGACAAGAGGAATACAAGAAATATATCAAAGAGGTAACTACACTCCTGAGGGGATTTGTTACAATATTGCGATCAACTGTGAGTGGCATTATAGGGGAAACAACCCATGGAATAATCGTGTCCTCATTGAATGGAGAAAAATCAGATGAACAAACTGTGAAAATTTGAGCAAAATTGGACAACCCATTCAAAATTTATGAATTTTCAAAGTCACAGAGATCTGACGATCACTGCCACTAATGGGGATCTGCGCGATCGGCAAATTCGACAGAATCTGTGACGTCATGCCGGACAACTCCTCATTGACTCTGTATACAAAATTTTACATTTTCTCCCCTTTCTCAGAAAAGTCAACAAAAAGCCAGTTTTTGGTTGGGTTTAGCATTTCTTTATGGATTCTTCATGTATTCTGAGAAGAATCATGTTGCAACCTTACTCTAAATTTTACATTGATCCATTTTCAAAAACTCTATTAACAAAGTGAATGAGGAGTTGTCCAAAATGACGTCACATATTCCCTCGGTGTTGCCGATCGCATGGATCCACATGAGCGGTAACCGTAGTGATCGTCGAATCTCTGCGTATTTGAAAATTCATAACTTTTGAATGGGTTAGCCGATTTTGCTCAAATTTTCACTGTTTGTTAATCTGATTTTTCTTCATTCAATGAGAGCACGATGATTCCAGGGGTTGATTCCCCTTTAATGTCAGAGCTGCCATATGTATTTTTAAGCTTTATGCATTGCAGCCTTGGTGTTAGCAGTATTAAAAGATAGGGATATAAAAAGATATGGAAGCGACGTGGTGTAGTGGTTTAGACTCCTGCCTTTCAACTAGAAGGTCGGCGGTTCGAATCCACCCATGGCGTTAATTTCCTTCAGCAAGAAATTTATCCACACTTTGCTGCACTCAACTCAGGTGAAAATGGGTACCTGGCAGGTATTTATACCTTAGAATGCTTGAGGTCATAAGTGGCTTGCTCAGGCAGTTATAGCCAGGGTAATGATAAGGTACTCAGTATCAAGCGCAGTAGAGTATATGCATATAGTGATTGCACTATATAAATGGACCTATTATTATTATTATTATTATTATAAATTACTGTCAGGCATGGGACGTCAAATGGAATAGACCCATCATAATTACATGTTTACTAGTAAATGCATATATTTTATGCGTTCTCTGGACACAAAGGCTGTTTTTGACAACCCAAAATCTTGCCAGAGGCTTGCTCTACATAGCAATAAGTAATGTATGCAACATGGATTTCATGTATTACTGAAACATTGTTACTTAGACGGGTTTAAGGAATACCACATAACCATATTTGTTGGCGAGGAATATTCATAGATTTGAATCTATTTGCGAGCTTGCTTACCTTGAATTCCAGTTTTGTTGTTGTCCATATGATAATGTATTTATTTGATTGTGGATATTTGCTTACAAAAACTGAATATTTGAATATAAATTTTGTATGAATACATCTTGCAGAAAAACAATCGTTCTTCCACGAGAAAAACAAACGTAGAAGGCGACGGCATGTCGTTGCCGATCGGTGAGCGGCTCTCTGCTCAGGAGAAATCACGCGTGCAGCGCAACAAAGAGTACAATGAATTCCTGAAGCAAAAAGGAGGAGGACGGAGATCTGGACAGAAGGATGCTGGCTCTACAGTTCCCAATGGGGTAAGTTCAATTTGACAGAGTAACACCACAAGCAGGGAATTATTTTTTAAGCCTCTGCCTCGTAGGGGGAGGGGCATGAAGATATTTTGCTCTGGATGTCCGGTTTTCTGTGCCAGACTGTTGAGATATCCTTCTTTTTAGAATGCAACCTTCCTATTGATTTATGCATCGGTATCCTGGTTTTTCACCTTTAGATTTACTAATTTGCATATTCCAATATTGAGGAAAATGCAATTCCACCCTTCTAGCTGTAATGTTTCTTTTATCAGTGAACATTGCAGTCTATTTGTTATGATCCCACTACCAATTTTTTTGCATATTTTCTTCTACGTTCAAGTACACTGTGTATGCAGGGCTGCCAAGTCTCCTGGATTCCGCAGGAGACTCCTGGAAATGGGCCACAATAAATGCATGTTTTTGAGCAATCTCCTGGATTATGGAAACATTGATGCCATTAGGTTGTGTGCATTTTATAGACATCTACTGGATTTCTTCCACAATCTCCCTGATTGTTGCTGTTAAATGTTGGTAGCTCTGTATATGTAAGCATGTCAGGATGACTGGATCAGATTTTAGACAAAGGAGGTCAAGGTTCAGAGGTTATATGAATATAGGACATGTGAAATATCATTGAAATGTTGTTGTAGAACAAATTGTAGACAAAAGGATTAAGTTTTACATACTTTGGCTCAACTACAAAATTTATGTTAATCCTAAGGATGATTGTGGCATAACAATCAATATGTGATAATGATAATAGTACTGATGATAATAGTGATAATAATAATAATAATAATAATAATGACGATGATAATAGTAATAATTATAATAATACTAATGATAATAGTGATAATAATACTACAGGGTGCTTTTAATGCGCCAGAATCCACTTGGATAATGTGCTCAAGATGCACAAATGTCATTATACGCAACCTGAAACTCTCTTTTTTCTGAAGTGAATCCACATAGTGCAGAGTTGTTACTGATCACAATTGGTCAAATATCTCTTCTCACAAACTTATTGTTTCTTTTCAATTCATCTCAATGCAAATAGCAGTCTGGTCCTCCCAACGGCTACGGCCAGCAGCCACCAACCAATGGGTATGCACAACCCCAGCAGCAGCAGCCCACCAACGGGTACGGTCAGTACCCGCCAGGGGGTAATGATCCTTATGGTGCATCCCGACCCCAGCGTGAGGCTGCCTCCCAGACCCCCCTGCCACCCAGGGGATATGACGATCCTCCACCCAGGGGACCGAGGAAGGGGTGGGGCACGCCGCAGCCGGTCGATTACGATGATCTGCTTAGACGGAAGAGAGAGGAGGAGTCGAGATACAGGTCAGTATGACTCTAGTCTACTTATTTTTAATTCTCACTACCAATAAGAGGCGACATATAACCTCACAGATACACGTGCACCATGTTTTGATTCCTCTCTTTCTGATGAAAGATCAACGTGTTACAGGTATCTTGATATTGGTCTTCACCAATCTAGTAATAAGAACCTTTAGACATTTTGTGTTGAGGATTAAGAAGAAATTGTTCAAACGTAAGCAGTGTCTGAATCCAAACTTTTATAAATCCTATGCCAAGTGACCAACAACATATACATGTAGCTGTCAACCATGATTGATTTTTAATAATCATTACTAATTTGGGCCTAAAATTCTTCAAGTTTTGTGTTAAATCCAGTTAAGATTACTGATTTTAGCAACATTAGCACCATGCATTTCATTGTAAAATATGTGAAGATTACTAATTTGTAGCAGGATTATTACTAATTTCCACTGACTCATGCTGGCAGCTATGATAATATTCTACGCACTTTCTGCCTTTGCTTGCTTGTTCAGGGGTTATGACGACACTGATTACTACCAACCCAGACTCAAACCAGCCCGTAGCGATCCCTACCTGAACAGGTACGCTGATGATGGAAGGAGATCAGCTCGACCAGAATACTATGATGATTATGATAGGAGGTATGGATTATTTACTATTAACATTAATATTAATTTTAGATTTATAAAGCGCTCTAATCTGCCCTGAGGCACTCTAGACGCACAAAGTATAACACATGTTAACATTCATTGATGCTACTAACATTCATTGATTAAAAAGAATATCCATTTTGTACACATTGGGATGACTCTAAAAGTATCTCTTGAATGCACTTTTTTGTTGATTATCAAAAACTGGGCATTGAAAAAGGTAATGAAATCCATCCCCTATTTGATTCAGAAACTACATCGAGCTCGTGTTTATGTATTCTGCAGTCAATTCACAAAGCTAATCGATGACGTAGTTGCGCAGTAGCGTAAATTCACAAACGTTCTGCGCATCTCATCCAGGGGGTGATTTTTAAATGACTAATTAGTGGTTTATTGCGTTCAAATTTCTATCTATAGAGAAAAGATGGTGCAGTATGCTCAATTAGGCCCAAAGTCCACAATGATACCCAATTTTAGGGTATTTAATATCAAGTATGTATAAACATGGGAAGATGAATTCATTACATGTTTTGGGTCAGGAGGTCAAAGATCACAGGGCCTCAAAACTCGTAAAAATCAACCAAAATAACACCTGATCTTCTAGTGTAGGCTAATGAGTAACATCTGTCTGATCAGATGATAGCAGAGGCATAAATTTTGACCGTGTGGTCAAGGATTGATCTCATTTTGAATATTATTTTTTGTCATAAAACTCATGTTGTAGACTTTTTATCAGTTTAGGGTAATTATAGTACACAATCCAATTGAAATTATTTGTATCCTTTTGTTCTAACCAATTTCATCCCTCCTTTTAGTCAGAAAGTTGGGAAATTCTGGCAACAACAAATGTAATGAAATAATTGCTTTAATTTCTTTTCAGGAGAGTTCGTTTCATAGATGAAGTACCTCCTCCAACCGCCAGAGACGGGCCTCCTTATTCAGACAGGTTTGTATAAGATAGTTACTCATGGAGGTTCTACATTGTAGTATAGGTGATAGCTTCAAAATTGGCTGGAATAAATTTGTATTTTGATTCTTATACTGTTAAAGCCAATATTTTAGCGTGCACAAGTTTTAATGAATTTTTATTTTCACATTTAAAAGATCATTGTACAAAAATCTATATATGTCGAATCTTTATGCACAGCACATGGTAAACAGCAGAAATACTGTAAAAGGCAATATTATACCATACATAAAGTTTAGTGAATAGACTGAATTTCAGACCTTTGCATGCGTAAGCGAGTTGTTATTTTCAGGTTTCGAATGATGTTGTACACAAGTGTATGTGCTTTCTAATTAGAAGAAAATTTTTAGCAAATCCATGATCACAAAAGCACCAGTGAAAATTTAAATTTGTACAGTATGTTCAGACATAGACTTATTTTTGTCTCGCCTGCGTAGCAGAATCAAGACATAGGCGCTGCTTTTTCTGACGGCGACGGCGTCAACAATTTAGAATTGTTCTAAATCAAAAACCCCTTGCCCGATTTCCATCAAACATGCACAATAGGTCAATTGGGTAGCCCAAATAGTGTGGAGCAATTTTCAGGTCATTATCGAGGTCAAATGTCATCTGAGGTCAAATTTCCGAAATCTTAACCTGAAAGCTTAACCTTGGCTCTCATTTCAAAACCCCTTGCCCGATTTTTATCAAACTTGCACAATAGGTCCATTTGGCAGCCTAGATGGTGCAGAGCAATTTTCAGGTCATTATCTAGGTCAAAAGGTCATCTGAGGTCAAATTTCCGAAATCTTTACCTGAAAACTTAACCTTGGCTCTCATTTAAAAACCCCTTGCCAGATTTTCATCAAACTTGCACAATAAGTCTATTGGGTAGCCCAAATTTTCCAATATGCCACTATAAATATTAGTCCAATATTAATCAAACTTGAACCATCTCTATAGAAATATGTCAAAAGCATATTGCTATAATTTACAAATCGCGCAATGCAGGCGAGACTGCCAGACGGCGTTTCACTTGTTATTAATTTATATCAATAATGCCTTATTTCTTATTTTCAAACATCATAGATCTGCAAGGCCAAGACAAAGAGAGAGCTTTGAGGAGCCCATTGTGTATGACTGGGTAAGTTTTCTTAAAGGGGAACTTCACCGAGACATTGATGCACTCTCAGTGGATGAAGAAAAATACAATGATCAACCTGTGAAAATTTGAGAAAAATCCAACAATCCATTCCAAAGTTATAAACTTTCAAAGTTTTGATTTAAACCCCCTCATGGGCTCCTTAAATTGGCAGCGTACATGCACAAAATGGCTACCAACATGGAGAACTCTCTATTCACTTTGTACACAGATTTTCACGTTTTCTTCTTTTTCTAGAAAAGTAGACAATAAATCAACAACATTCATTCCGAAATGCATGCAGAATCAAAATGTCTGTATCATACTTGAAGAGAAAAGTATAATTTTGTCTACTTTTCTAGAAAACAAAGAAACTGTGAAATTATGTGTACAAAGTGAATGGAGAGTTCTCCATGTTGGCAGCCATTTGTGCCTGCACGTTGCCAATTTGAGGAACCCATGAGGGGTATAAATCGTAACTTTGAAAATTCATAACTTTCGAAAGGAATGTCGGATTTTGCTCAAATTTTCACAGATTAACCATTGTATTTTTCTTCATCCAATGAGTGCACATCCATAGCTGGGTGAAGTTCCCCTTTAATGATAACAACTATAATGTTATTTTACAATACTTTGAAATGTTATACTGTATATTTTCTCATAATTGATTTGGCTTTTGTATGTATCTTTGAGGCAGATGACCAATGGGATGAATATTTGTGTGTTTTTTTTCAGCATGAACTTCATCCACTTTATTTATATTACCATGGTTATTCATTAAGCTTCGCTGTGTAATTGTTTAGACATTATATACTGTCCAAATATATTTAAACGCTATTTTACTGATGATTCTAGAAAAAATATGCGTTATTTGTATTGGGTTCCCATGTCCATGTGTCAGTGTATTAGAGCATGTGATGTTTGAATATCAGAACTGGTTTTGAAACCTCTAGGCAGTCAAAGTAATTAGACAAAAAAGAGGAAATGGAAGAGGAAGAGGAAGACTGATCAACCCACTGTAATTGGCCGGACCAATGCAATTTTTCAAAATAGTAATTCTTTGGCATCCAAACAAGTTTTTTTTTTTTTTTGGGGGGGGGGCCTTGGCATCAGGCATCCAAAATTAGTTGTTATATAGACTGCTTAAATGATACTTCTTTTGTCTTTTCAGAATCGGAGTAAAGCAGGCAGAAGTCGAACATTTACAGATGGCGAAAGGTAAATATATACTTTGCAAAACACGAAAGTGTTCTGAGCACTAATCTCTTTGGAATATCTCTTTTTTTTTTTTTTTTTTTTTTTTTTTTTTTTACTTGCGACCATTGCTAATAAACAAATGATTCTACGTTTTTTTTTATTAATAATGATAATAATAATAATAATAATAATAATAACAATAATAATTGAATTTATATAGCGCTTTTTCCAGAGGATACAAAGCGCTGCTTAAAAATACATACATTCAGTTACATTAGGAATTATAAAGATTGGTTTTGAGGTGTTTCTTGAAAAGGTTGAGTGACTTTGTATTGTGGAGAGATGCAGGAATACAATTCAGTAAACTTTGTATGATATTGTATTTTTCACCTTCTTTCAATTAGTTTCTCATAATGTACATTGTTTGCATGATTGCCTAGAAAATTCCTTTCTCAATGAAATTTCATGTACATCGCCATAGCAGTATTCATAAACATTATAGAAGCATCAAATACAGGGGTAACTTTTTTTTTCATATAGATTGGATAAAGAGGTATTAATCTGGTCCCAGCTCTTCATAAAATTTGTTTTTAACTCTGATGTTATAACATTAGATAGTATTTCATTACTCTGCAGGCACATACCATTGCTTTCGGTTTTTAATTTTGTGCTGTGCTTATGTGGTGCATGATACAGAGTCTGAAATTACAGACTTCAGTCATTGCCTTTTCCTCAAGGGTTTCACAATATTATGACGTACAATGTAGTTGCAAAGTGCAGACTCTTGATGGTATATTATGCACATTGCGAAAGAACGAACCCAAGAGTCTCAAGCACATGTTATGCATACTATCATAAGGTTGTACAAAAGTAGCGATTGATTGCAAATCAACTACAAATCATTTGCAAATAGCATTTCCATTAAATTTTGTGCATGGTATGCGCTTCTAGCAAGACAAGCATGAATCAATGCTTTTAGTTGGTGTGTTCCGATCAACTGCAACTTGTGATTAATTGCAACTTTTGAACAACATCCCATAAGTCTGTAATTATTGATGTTTTCTTCGGATAGGCCTAAACCAGCATTGAAACAGGATGACCCTGCGCGACCTCCGAGAGCCAAATCAGCTAGTCTTGCAGAGGAATCTGGTCTGCCTCTTGGTAAGTCATCTGCCTTTATTGGCAATTCTGTGATAGTGACATTTCTGTTACGCCAAAATACTTCAGGTGAATCTCTGAAAACTGGTGCTGATGATGATCTGTGTGGTTGGAAAATTTAGCAGAATCTGTGATGTACTTTTGGACAACTTTACAGTCTCTTTTTGTATAAAGACTTTCGAAAATGGACTAATGACAAATCTACAAAAAGGGTTTAACAAGATTCTTTCCAAAATAGATGCAGAATCAACAAAGGTATACATGTACCTATATACTATACTCGAGCCAAAAAAATATATTTTGTTCACTTTTCTGGAAAAAGGAGAAAATGTGAAATTTTGTATACAGAATGAATTAGGAGATGTCTGATATGATGTCGCAGATTCCATCAACATCAGTGGCAGGGATCACAGTATCATAGAGAATTGGAATATTTACAAGTATAACTTTTGAACTAATTATCCTTTTTTTACTCAAACTTTTCACATTATTTTTCGTCTCATTTTATTGCATTTAATGAGAACAAGATAATCCCAGGTTTGGTTCCTCTTTAACTACACATGGTTGACTACCGATAGTTTATCGATGAACATTTTTTTCTTTCCCTTTGCCAGGGCAACGCGATACAGGAAGTGCAACACGTAGGAAGAAAGAACAATATAGGAGAGAGCTTGAACAACAAATGGAGGAGGCGAAAGCTGCCAAACAAAGGTAAGAAATTCTGTAACACTATATTTGCTCCTGTGACAGTTGCTTCATTGCTCAGTTGATGAAAGGGATTGGGTTGAAGTACTGTGATGTAATAGATTGCATTGATTCTGAGAGAAAAAAACGCACCTGGCTTGGATTTGAACTAGTGACAACCTTGTAACAAACACCAGTGCCATAACGACCAGACCATCATAGTGCTCTCCACCATGAGGTTAGAATTATTCCAATATTCAGATCTATCATACACTCAAAGAAGGGTTGCGGTGACACCTTGTGGTGTGTAGGTGTATTTTTCAAGTAATGGCCCTGAAACTTGACAGAACTCGATAAAAAGATGAAGACATGGTGGTCCCAGACATTCCATTTTCAGACTGTGATCCAATGTATTTTTAAATAAAATCGGTATCAAAATTTTTTCCTTATGTATTATATTGTTTTTACAATTTCATGTGTATTTTTTTCTACGTTCTGTTTTCCATTTTTTTCCTCTTCGATCAAAATGTTTGTCAAATATATTTCTCTCAGTCATAAATAGATGAGAATAATTTATAAGAATCATTAAAGGTATGAATAATAATGATTTATGACTGATTCAATAAACATTTTACATGAAATCGCTTTTTTTCTTTCTCAAAAGTTGTGCTAGGCTTGAAAGAAAAATGTCATGATAAACTGTGGCATGAAATTCTGGCATTGAGCATTGATCACGAGAAATACCGATGGGGTAGGGGATCTTTCTGTCTCCTTAAGTTTAAGTATATTAATCAGCACATTGATTCAACTCATATTAATTTAATGTTCATTCTTTTTCAGGGAAAAGGCAATTGATAGAAGTCCAGGATTCCCCGGTTCTTCAAAACAAGATGTAGCCCCAACGGGAAGGCAGTCTCGTAATCAAGGTCAACCAGGGCTTCAGCAGCAGCAGCAGAAGCCTCCCCAGGGCTACACACCGTCATTCCAACAGCAGCCGTACAGAACTCAGCCAGCCTCAGTCACACCGTATCCTGGTGGACAATATGATAGTAGACAGGTAAGCTAAAAATATTAATTAATCAGGATTTACTAATAATAACAGATTGAATATTTATAGCGCTGTTTACCACATGGCATGTCAAGGTATAAATATTCCTGCCAGGTGCCCATTCACCTCACCTCGGTTGAGTGCAGCACAATGTGGATGAATTGACGCCATGGGTGGGATACGAACCTCTGACCCTCTGGTTGAAAGCACTTATTAAAAACAAATAGAGAGAATGATAGACAGGTACGCTATACACCGTCATTCCAACAACAGCTGTACAGAACTCGACCAGCCTCAGTCACACTGTGCCCTGGTGGACAGTATGATAGACAGGTAAGGTGTATTCCAGCAACAGACGATCATTAGCAAACTTCAATCACACCATACTCCACAATATAATACACGGATAAGCTACATTCCAGCACCAGAATTATTGTAGCAAAGCTCAGTCACACCTTAGCAAATTCAGATTTTCAGATTCAGATTCAGACTGGTATCCACACAGCTCCAGTATCATTCTCACCGCATTCCGCTGGCATTATGATAGACTGGTATGCAGTAATGCAGGATTTGATATTAACCTTTTCATTCCAGTGAAAGCTATTATTACTTCATGAGATGTAAATAGATATGATTTGATTGTTAAGTATTTATTCTTATTCAGCATATTCTATTATTTTGTCCATCCCAGCAACAGGGTCCTTCTTACGGAGGCGCTTCTACACCCTTCTCTCAGCCGATTGGTGATCTAGGACTACAAGCTGCACTTGCCAAATCTCAGCCGGAACAATTGGACAGGTAAGAACCTAGACAAGGACTGTAAGGAATAAGAGCAGAAACTTGTACCTTCCAGACAAAGCTCCAGAGAGAATGCGGATTTGAAATGGGGGCGGGGTCAAATCGACTATAGAAATAAAGTCAGGTTATCTGTTAAGAAAAGGTTTTCATATACATGTACCTGTATTACACATTGAATACAATCATGGGATACTATCAAATTTTCTGTGAATTATGGGCAATTCCATGAGATGTCCTATCCGATACGCCCAAAAAAGATGAATCTCTTGAAAACTATTTTTTTTTCAATTTGTTTGAAACAAATAGTATCTGTGGCACCCATTTAAAATTTCGAGGAATTTCGTCAAAGCTTGCACTTCCTATTAGCACAACGGTCATGGCAGAGCTGTGGAATTGGCCATATGTCCTCGAGTGTATGATACATAGGCTTAAATCATTTCCATTTCCTTGTATTTGAATATCTTCATATGAAAGCTACAAAAGTATTTTCTGTAAGTATATCTATGAGGATTTGTAACATTTAGTTTGCACTTTTCATAAATGGGTTTGAGTCAAAACGCTTGTCACAATTTTAGTTCTTTCAGAGGGCATTAAATGATGATATTCTTGGAGGAGTCTGCGCCTTGGAATGTTGTTTTAAAACATAGTGAAATACTAATTCTGTGGATCATCATCATATATTTTCATTTTATGTTATCTCTCTGCACAGGCCGTTCTCATTGAATTACCCCGTACCTTCGTCGCTAAATCAGCCTAACACCAACACAGATCCCTATATGTACTACGGCCTGAGGAATCCACTTGAGCCTGATCCAACTCCAAGTGAGTAATACAATGAAGATTAAAATTGAAAATTTATTTAAGTTGGCATTTTACCTCCTATGGATGGTTTACCATCATTATCTTGTGTCATCACACAAACATTTACATTATTTATGTCTAGTGCATGCAAGTGCCACAGCATTCACCATTGCCAGGACCCTTTCGGAACAAGGTTGTAACACTTTATTTCAGCTCACAAGATGAGGCATAGGGGGTGTTGTAATAAAGTCGCAATTGATAGCAAATCAACTGCAAACCAGTTGCAAATTGGAAGGCGCATTTTCATTCGCGACCTGTCTGCGCTTTTGCCAATATACGTATGAAACAATGGTTTTGATTGATGCTTGCCAATCAACTGCAACTTGCACTTGATCAGAACTTTGTAAGAACACCCCCATAGCCTGGCAACCCTGCCCACCCACGCACTCTACAGAACTATCAGTGTACCACCACTTCAGCATGTTTGTCTTGAACCTCCCCATTTACAATCTTAATCTGTTCAGATTATGCCAGGTGATCCGTGGAAGTTTTGAACTTGAATGAAATGGATCAGTTGGACTGATTTCTATGTCATGTAGTGGTCCTGTCCGGATCCCCACAATCTATCATCATTCTGTTGATATGTGGAAGCGTTATGGTGTAGTGGACCTGTCTCTCGCCTTTCAACCAGAGGTGTACAGTTCGAGTTCCACCTATGGCGTTAAATTCCTTCAGCAAGAAATGTATAAATATTTCTGGCTGGAAGAAATTTCTTGAATGTAGAGATGCGTCAAATAAGGTAGTCGGGTAGTGATGCAACAGAGCACTAACTTACAAACACTTCATGTTACAGGAGGTGCTTTTTTTTCTTTTCCGGGCTATGAGCCTGATGACTGTTTTAGTGAGAATCATTTAATAAAGCATGCTTTTTTATTTGGTCATATCATATGATCTAATCCTCTCTTTACCTTTGTTCCATCTTTCAAATGCAAAGAAACAAGAGCAGGAAAGACGTGGATACAAGAAATGTCTAGGTCTCTTAGCAACGTTGGCGGTAAAACCATTTGATGATTATTTACAATGATTACAGGATCGACTGATTAATAAGATATGATAACCTAGTCACACAATCAAATAACCAAAATATCACTCCCACCCTTTCACTTTGCAGATTTTGTTTTGTTGAATTTAGGTGTGAATCATTGAAGCATTTGTTTTCTACCTTTTTCTTTCTATATGTATTTCTAACAAAATTTGTTTTTCCAGTTAGTGTACACCAAAAGCTATTATACATGTAGCAGAAAGTTGTAATTATTATGTGTGCCATGTTCAAAAAATTCTGAGGTCAACCTCTATCTCCAGTAAAAGAAGTTTCCTTTCCCAATATTTCTAACACAGGTTTTGATGATGTACATGTATATGTATACAAGTAACAGAATGCAAGCTGAAGCACAACTTTCTGAAGAACAACTTTACTTTTACATGTATACATTTAAAAAGCTTTTTGTACTGAACTGTAGTTACTTATCTAGGTATTGATTAACTATGACACATTATTTGCACTTAGATGAGCCTACACTGTCATTTCAATCTAATCTACGCAATTGCACTCTGGTGTTTCCAATGGCCTAGTTTTATCAATTATTTTGCTGAAATGATTCCGTCAGAAATCTTGTACAAAATTACATTAGTCCCATTGCAAAGTGTTCACGTTGAAAACATATTAATACTATCGCTACTTAAGGGACAGCCTTTCTTTTTACATGCAACATTGTCACTCCAAAACTACTGTTTAAACTGCCAATGTTTTCTTATTTGAAACCAAATGCTGAACCATTAACTAAAAAAATTGAATGTAGTTTCTTAACATATTACAACGTGTTTCAGTCTTTATTAGAATGGTCATAAAATCGTAAGACTAAAAGTTGTGTAGTGTGCAGTGGCCTTTATGCCTCCATAATGATCGTGCCAATGTACAGGAAGTAGCATAAAATACTAGTACTACATACATTTACATACAGTGAATTAATTTGAAAGAAGAAGATAATACATGCAGCTCAAAGATATTCTTGGTGTAATCAATTCATTCAAATCAGGATTGATGCCAAATGATAAAGAGAGTGCTGTGATCTTTTTCAAAAACATTAACATGAGTTTGTCTGAAAACACCATAATACAAAGCGTCAAATCATTGAACAAAAAATTCTTTTCATTGAGCAGGTACGCTTACAGGAAAAAATGCAGATACCTTTTCAGGTAAATATTACAAATTATAAATCATTTTAGTGTTAAGCATTTTATTTGTTTAAGTATGATCAATTTATAAAAAAAAATAAAATAAAATTTGTGCATAAGCCCATACATTACTTGGGGATGTTTAGAATATTATGGTTTCGAACATTTGATAATTTTGTCATGCAACTTTTATGCATTGACATTTTAAAGAAAGGACAGATGAACTAGTGAATCAATCAGTGCTTATTAGCATAAACTTTTGAATTTAGAGATTGATAATTAATTAAGCTAAATTTACATTTGAGATAAAGTCATTTGGGTTGTGAAACTCCACAAGTTCATTTTTATATTTAATTACACTTATAAGTAAATGAGTCAATGTAACTATTAAAAACACAGATATCATTGAATTTGAAAGATATCATTTATTTTTCTTTATATAAACATCCCATGGAATAGAACAATTTTATTAACCTTAATTTTGTATTCTTTTTTCACATGCTTATCAGTTTCATCAAAGCCCAATAGGCTGGATGGTACGAACATTTCTTTTTCTCAGATTTTAACATTTATCTCTTTTTTTTAAGTTTCAATAATACTATCATAAATTACAAACCCTCAATTTTATCTATGAAAAAGGATAATTTATGTGAAAATTAATAGTTACAATATGTTTGAAAGAGAAACAGCCGAGGGCTTTATATTTTTACATACACATTACTGTATTAAAATGTTGATTGTGTAATTTCAAATTTTGTTCAGCAGAAGATCTACACAAACTTACAATGCAACAGAAACACATCACAATTGANGGGCTTGTCAGAAACTTCTTACTATTTTTGTGATAGCTATGTAAGACTCATTTTTTAAAAATGGAAACTTTTAATAAAACATAATAAATTCTAATCAAAGTTAAAAACAAGGACTATTGAGATTATACATCTACAGTATATAATTGATACATTATGAATGTTTGTTCTTTATTTTCATTTTTTAATTCCCCTTTTCATTGAATTGCTCATTGACAGAATATGTTGGTAAGTTCAATTTAGCAAGTAGGAAGCTGTACTTCATATTTCTGTCAGTAATAATTCACAAAACATGTTTTCCGTATTCAGATCAGTTACATGTATATTTATTTGTCTACTGGATCAGCGATATCTTTGATTGCATAATAGCATTCTTATTGAACATCCCAAGAAAAAACAACAACATAAAATACCCACAAATAGGTATCCACATAGCATCACAATTCCACAGAGAAGTTTTTCAATGACTTGCTTCAGTGTGAAGATCACTAACGATACAAAAGGATCCATCAAATTGTAGATGGAATGTTTTTGAAAAATGGAAAATGAATGTCATTAACATGTTGAAATGAATTTAGTTGAATATCTAATAAATGATAATAATTATATAAAGTGCACTTTCCATCCTACAGTGTGTAATTAGATGCTATAGATGCTCAGAGCAAATCTATTCTAGAGAAAACAAATAAGATGAACATATTAGGTAGTGCATGTTATAATGCATCTAAATATTTGTGAGTTCCTTCTAAAACTAGAATCATTGTATATATTGTACAATATTATACAGCAAAACAAAATAATTGAAGGCGTTCATTCACATTTAGCAGAGATAACATACATGTGTTGTTCCCATGTTTTTACACACCAATGAACTTGTAGTGGACCAACCACCTGCCTCACAGCTCACAAGAAACCAGGTCAATCCAGCTCAGGGTCAACCCCAGCTTAATATTAGAGGTATTAAAATGACGTTCATTTTAGTTTAGCAACCACTCATAAAATTTATTGAAAAACTGCACTTATAATGTGCCAACATTTTTTCCAGTCTTTTTTTTTTCCATAATCTATTTGATCTACTGGAGTTGGTATTTATTTATTTGTTTAGTGTTAGGATGATTAGAGCTACATGTTTATGTATAGAGGTTACATATCATTATAATTTATATGAAATGTCTGGCAAAGATGTAATTTGCCATACAGTTGTACCTGTAGGCTGTAGGCACTCAAGTATTAGAATGATAGGACAGACCAATATCTTATTACTCCGCATCCACGAATTAGGAGGAACATTTTGATAAGGCTTGTCCAGCTCTTTTCACACTATGCAAATTAAAAATACTCTTTAAACCTGTTTGACCGTGCAATATTTTTGAAGCACATTAATTGTCAAGATTGTTGCTGAACATTAATTTGAAAGAACATGCCTGTGTCATTAACAAATGATTACCAGCCCAAAATACTGTAACATCATGTTCCCCTTGATTTCAATCATTCTGTATCTGCATGATTTAATATTGATCATAAGGTCCTCGAGCAGCTCCTACTGATGGGGTACAGCAGAAGAGCAATCGTGTCCACGATCCTCCCTTTGCAAGTACATGTAAATACATGTACATGTACTTCATATTCTATCATGTTATTGGTATAGTTATATCATTAAAAATGGATTTATTTTTATGTTATTTGTACAGAGTGGCTCATTTCACCTATTTGGTGGTCTTTCATGAGGCCCTGTTTTGAAACAATAGATAACACCAACAAGAAATGATGTACTTTACAATACTACATGTACAAGCAGTATCCTTATCGGCTCGGTGATCATTCAATAAAAGAAATTGGCTTTTTAGACTTTTTAGATCTTCTCTTTATACTCAAAACATAGATCTGTCTATCCAAAAGAGTCATGCTACAGAAGATTTGTGTATTCAACTTACTTGTACTTGTACAACATACTGAAGTAGAGCAAAATAGGAAGAAATTTTGTAGATTTCACAAACATTTTCATACTTACATGTATATGTTCATGTAGAACATTGAAAGTTACAGATTGTCAGATAAAAAAACAATCATACATGTATGATTCTTAATTAATCTAGAAATCAATTCAATTAATGACAAACACTTTATTTATAATTTAGTCTTCTTTCATTGAAAGATTCATCTTGTTGTTTTATTTTTGATGACATCCCACACACTCATACAGCCCTAAAGAAACATAATCAAGTCGTAAAAACTGTATATTTATGATATCTTATTAGAAAACCTTTTAGAGATACCAACCATTCCGGAATATGCATGAGGGGTATTTCCAAAAGATTCCAAAGCTTTCATTACGCGTGATGGCTGAGAGCTTTTTTATTATTGTTATGTTTGCTCTCAATTTTGTTCAACTGTTGCATTATTCCCAAGTAATTTTTACTTCACACATCATCAGAAATGTCTGGAATCTCTGTGATTTTAACTCTTCTAATTATGACTGTTATTTTCAACATTCTCCTCAGCTTATGGTGCTTTTGGTAACCCTGGCTCAGCTGGTCAAAGGCCTTCCATTAGACTTGGTAAAATTGATGTTACATTCTTAGAAGTTGTGATCTAACCAAAAGCAGACCAGTACTTCATGTTTGAAAATTACACTCGAAAGTTTATTCCTAATATTTAGTGATGATAGAGACAAAATACTGATCAGTGACCCGTACATCATCAATACAATGATGCCTTTTTGTAGGCCAACTATGCATGAAGATCTTTCTCCCTTTGATTTGATCCATTGGAGTTCCTTTTCCTTTTGACGTCTATACTGAATGTTACATTGTATAATCTAACAATATACTTGTATCCCCATTGAGATTGTACATACACTTGATTGTATGGTCATGCAATGTATGCCGACCCTCATTTTAAACAACACCGGATGGTGTAATAAACTCTCACTGTAACAAGGGTATTTTACTTGTCCTTTTTCTTTGCATTCTTTTGACATGTTGCTGATATCACAACAGTTCAATATGAAGATGTACATGTAATTTCCCAGGTCCCAAGGAGGATCTAGTCATAGCAGGGTTCCACTGTATTCTCATCATATATTTGCATGTCAATGTGCATTCATACTAAGTTCAGTAAAAAAAATCTGTATTGCAATAGTTGTTTTGTTGCAAAATTCAAGTACATGTACTATAGTTTCTTTCTTTAAAATTCAACTATATTGTGGACTTGATTCTAACAGCTCAATATATTCATGTACGGTTTCATTCATTCATCATGTATTGGCTCAAATTCATTAAATTTCTTTCTTGTGTAGTCAACCAAAATCAGAATCCTGGGAGGTCAAACCAGGGCAATCCAGGTCAACAGGTCAGATTTGCGGACAGCCAGCCTACAGTCATTCCTAACACTGGTAAACATTTGATTAAACAATCATCTCCTTTTTCACAGGACATCTTAGTGTCAAAGTCAGACAGTTGTTCTTTTAAAAAGGATCTGTAAAAGATATGTTTTTTGTAACTTGGACCTCTACACTTTCATAAAGGCCTACAGTGTAACTGTCTTTTTCCTGATTTCATTATTATTTTCCATGTGATTCATAGGATAGAATTACAATGTCTCCATGCTTAGAAATTTTAGTGATAAGCACCCTTTACATGTCACAAATTATTATCAATATTATAATGCCATCACTTTGAGAAAAGTGCAGTTCACCTAAATACTGCCGAAACGTCACCTTAAGGTGACATTTTGCCTACTTAGGGTTAAAAGCTTGTAAAGAGGCAGAGTAGGGGAAAACAAATACATGTAAAATGAGTGATAAGTATTCTGTGCCTCTAGTATTCTAGATGTTTAGGGCAAAACTATGAGATTCTATCGCTCAATAAAAATTCAAATGATAGGGTTGCAAGAAACAAATTCAATCAATGTTTTCTAGAAGAGTTGAATTTACTTGTCAGTAATTAATTTAAAAATGTTTAATGATGATTGATTCTTCTGAACAGTTTGATGTAATATTCAGCTGGCTGTATGGACTAATACATCACAATGTTTACATGGCCTTTATTCCCAAAAACTTATTGTGGGGATTTATCTGTTTTTCTCCAACAGGTTTCAATCCGCGACAGCAAGGCGAAATACAGAACACTTTCCAGAGTAATTATTTTGTTTCTTTTCCCTAAATATTTGAAGAGTTTTAATCTAATGATTTCTTTGTTTTGCAGTGTTGTTAACTTCAAAGTTTTGATGCAAACGTGTAATTTCATTCTTTCAATTAATTCTTTCTTTATTGATAAAACGCATTAATTTTCATTTAGCTTCATTTAATGGAAAACCTTCCTTATTGTGTATAGACATACTTTTATAAATTTCTATTATTGGTATCAAATTTATTCTTGTACAGGTGTATAAACAATAAAATATCTCGCGAAATTGAAGAAATTCAAGAAATATCTAGTGTTGGCTCTGCAGTGATTTATTTTCTTTATTATTTATTAAGACTTTATTTGTTTTGTTTCATAATTTTTCAAGAAGTACCAATATTACATGTATTATAGTGATAGCACACATGGAATTTTTAGTATATTTATTTTAGAGTGAAATACATGACTGTTGAATACATGTTGTGTTTGATTTCAAACAGGGCTTGTCCAGGAATACAAGGTGAATCC